>CM067322.1:71448028-71737048 GCA_034231615.1 Meghimatium bilineatum
AGAACAAACAATGAAATCGTCAGAATCATGACCACACTATTTTAGCAAACATTGAAATGCACAGTTTCTATAGACATTGTTTCTACATGCATAAAGTATAGGGAAAGAAATAGGGAAATGAAGGACATCCCTGTTATTATCTCATGGATTTTGATTTTTGCTGTAAAAAAAAGTAGATAAAAAAGGAAGTTACTGACTTACATTATGACGTTTTTGTTTCCGATTAGAAAAGACCGTATTATTTATGGAAAAAGGAAGCATCTTACATATATTTTGATTAGTAGAGATCTCCATCGCGTAGTGGTTAAATAAAAAAATAACCAAATGGTCGGAGGGTGTCCGACAAAGTGGAAGGTGCCGCAGTAACCAAAGTAACAAATGTGTAGTGATTAAGTCGTTGCTTTTATTTTCAAGAGGCAATATGTTCGAATCCCTTTCACGGCGTCTTGTTTATAAAAATCGATGTTTTTCGGATGTTCCTAAGAATTATCATTTGAAGCTACATGCAATGATTGATATTCTCGGCTGGCAGCGTGCCGCTTCGGTGAGAAAGACGGAGTACACTTGGGACAAACCTGAGTACAATGAAGCCAATCCTCTACGGCATTCTGTGACAGACTGCGGGGCCTTCCGAGAGACGAACAAGGAAAAACTGACGATGAATAATACTAAAGTCAGCTGTCCTTTATTTTGCTTAGATAGTACTTTTAAAAGGAAAAAAAAAAACAGTAAGAAAATAACTGTCAGTAAATTTTGACGTGATAAAGTTATTAACAGTTAGCGTGAATATCCAATTAGCCTTGACCGAAACACGAGACTGGACGGGGAGAATAAAATTGACAAAATTGTTAAGTTAAGAAAGGATGTATGGCGTAGAATTGACAACTTTGGTGTCGCAAAATAGGATAAAAGCTGGATTAGCAGCAACACATTTGCGGGAAAAAACTTGAATACTCATGAGTTTTCAGGAAGATTGTAATCCAAAATACATCCAAAAATGTGAATGTAACAGATTGTAATAAATCTTGAGTGATAAGTTGTTCATTTCGCAGCAACCAAGTAACATCTCAGGAATATAACGAGAGATTAATCGGGGAATTGTCCATGGAGCAGGATATGGTTCCTCGAACACTTGGTTTTGTAAATGGATGTTGGAATGTACACTGTACAACGAAATGTCGGGAGAATTCGTCGCATGTTTAATTTATTAGGAGCTCCTATGTTATTGTCAAAAGTAGTAGAGCGAAGTTGTGTGAATTCCAGTGTTTATATATATGATATTAGAATTAGGAGTGAGTAGAAGTAGGTTGTGATAAAAGTTTACACATGTTAGAAGTAAAATAGCAATAGAAAGGGTATTAATATGTTTACAGAAATTGAATGATTTAGATAGGTCTTTATGTAGGTTGTCGAAAACGTGACACCATGTATGGTTCACCTTTGATGGAATCGTTCAGAAAGAATATAATTGTCCAGAATATAAGATATTCTGATGGTTTGGCCAGAGGGAGAAATGGTCAAAAAAAGTGATGTGATATGAGAGAAAGAGGAGTCTCTCCTAGGAAAATTTCACCTTAGAATAGAGGTAAGGAAATTGAGAAGTTGCATTCTTAAGTGTCGTCATATAATTCAGAAGAGCATTCGAAATGCTGTGAGTGTGTATTACTCACCACCGAGGGGTTCGTTTAGTCATTACTTAGGGTTCAGAGAGGTTGTAAGATCTGTCCAACGTGATTGATCGCACAATGTTATAGAATGGTGCATTTGGTGTCTTCGCATGATTCAGAAGGGGAATTGAATTTGAGGAGGTATTTTAAGCTCTGTCAACTGAAATTGTCATATACTTGTATGAAGTCTCATCAGATGATATTTCAAAGTCTTTAATTTGAAGACGTAACAGAGTTCCAGTCTTATTTTGAAGTCTTACTTACCGAGTGAGCCTCTGCGAAAGGTTACTAAGCTTTCCAGTTTACTCTTCATCGCAAAGTAAGTATTTGTAGTTTCTTTTCTTGAAACTGTCGCGTATTTTATGAAGTGTTACCAGAGTTCTAGAGTTACTGCCTTTTTTGAAGTCTTATTTACCGAGTGAGCATGTGTGAAAGGTTACTCAACTTTCGAGTCTGTTCCGGGATACAACCAGTCGGAGACCTTGAATTTGGATAAACCTGCTATATTTTCTTGAAGACCAGTCAATCAAGAGAGAACCTTGAGAGCCTTAACTTCGGGAGAAGGAGGTGTCCGTTTCAAGCCAATGGGATGACTTAGTAAAATAGACTGTGAACACTACGTTAGCAAGTCACACCACTTGTTAAATTTTGTAAATTCACTAGCCCATGGATTCGACAAGTTTATAAACAGGGAACATTACGTTATCAATGTCACCACTAACTTCATTTTCGATCTTGTTTGGATAGCCGGACCAATCATACAATTAACTTCGACAGCTGCGAACTATTGACTTGAAGGATATGCTTATAGTGACTGTTAATCAATTTTGGAACTGTTTATTTTTTAGTGATAGTTAGTTAGATTAGTGATAGTAATCACCTGCCTTCTTTCATGTGAGCATAAAGACTGAAAGGATGTGTTATATATCATAACATAGATTGTTCTCACGTAATTGATGTCCATGAAAGAAAATTGTTATTAAAGATATTTTTGTGTAATACAGTTTCCGTCTTTTAGAAGATACGACTTAGTTAAGGTTTCAGATGGGACCAGCATCAGCTAGTTCACAATCGCACAACGAACATCAGAAGAAGTACTTATAACACCAACATAAATTGCAGATTTCGAAACCACTATACTGAGACGGAAGAATATGAACCACGGACCATAACATAGACAAAAACAACAATTAAGGAAGAGATTAAAGAAGATATTTGTGAGTTATAATATCTGACAAGAAGGATATATAGATAAGAAAGGCGAAAAAAGCACTACGTTAAAAAAGAAACGTTGGACACTGAGTTTAACACTATAGAGAACAATGTAAATTTGACTCACAAATTACATATATGAATAGCCTTATTTGTAGCTAAATGTGTACGCTTCATTGTCTGGTTCAGAACCCATATGTTGAAATGGAGTTGTCTAGACAAAACATCAACACACAAAAAAGTGCATGCAATAAAAAAAATTGCCAGTATTTCAAATAATGGTGACTAGGACATACGGCCGCATGCATGTTGCTGTGAAGAAATAGATAACGTTTTTAGAACCAAATTAGCACAAGGATGAGTGCTAATTTAGTGTAGTCTGTGATATAAATTGCCCAGAGGTCAAACAGCAAAGATGCGATGATTAAATGACCAGTAAGTTGCATGGCTGTTATAAAGACAATCACCGACCTATTCAAAGTTAAAATCAATCGTTTATCCATCAGTCAATAATATTTTGTTGTTTGTTTTGATTTCTGAAATTACGAGCTATATTGTTATTTGTATCACATTGAGCATTAGGGAGGTTTCTCCTGAGATATACTTCATTCGCATAATGACTACACAACTCAGCGATGTGCAATGCGTTGAGAAGAATCCTGCCAAGAGGGAGATAAAACATCGTGTATAGATAAAGTACTGTGAGGCATCCATAAGAAGAATGTCACACTATATAGACATGTCATATACTAGGGGTTTATTTTTTCATGGTGCAGTGGCGGTATGATGGGCCCACTCATGAGACATGTAAGCCTTCCGCATGCGGGGGTCAATAAAGTAAAGTTGAAAAGACAGATGGTTGGTTGGTTGGTTGCTGATCCAGCGGTCTATGGGCTCAGGCCTTTTGACCCAATGCCATTAAATGGCATTATATTGCTGGGAAGCCTGTGGATTTTCGTCCCTCCCCGGGACAGAGCCAGAGAATGACTATCACACCTTCAGGAAGGTAGGTTTCAACCTATGCACTGCTCCGAACCACTGTAGGCAATATAGGGTTCACTGTGCTCATTCCCCGCCACCAAATGACTACTGGTTATGCCGAACTTCTCTATGCTCTAGGCATGCAACAAAATGTTAAAGTCAAAAGGATTGTCACGTCCTGAGTCATTGTGCCTCTATGATGGGTCTCAGCCATAGGAAAAACAGTGCTGTCAGTTTCCTCCTTCCCAGTGCTGCATATTACATCTCTGGCTCCCTCCCAACCACAGAGGGTGCATACATATATTCAAGTAAACATGAAACACAATTCAACATCAAAATAACAGCACAAAGAGCATAATTGTATAGATGACGTGCCATGAAGCTTCTATAAGAAGATAACCTCAATATAACGGCATGTTATCTACTAAGATTTTCTGTTGTTTGGGTGGTTTGTCTAGTGGGCCATTGGTGAGACCCACAGAAGCAACCACATGCGTAAAAGATAGATCGAGCAAAACATAATCGAGATAAGATCACATATGTGTTTCTATGATCGAAATCATGGATATCTAGATACAAGGATAGGCCTGTGCTGCGGGATTTACCACTTCATCATAACACTTAGTTACAACTAGTACATCTATGTCCGTTGTATGTTTCATTCGTAGGTCTTGGTTTATGTTGATGTAATCTTTAGTATTATAGTTGTTGAAAGCAGCTCCATTCGTATAGTTTTCTTAATCCTCCTGGTGTCCAAGACAAGTTTCATAAAGCCCTGCCCTCTTCTTCTGCGGTCGGGCTCTGATAATTACACCAATTGTGTGTGGTTTCCGTTGGAGAGCCGTCTTATCGTGCTACCCTGGTCGATATAATCTGATCTGTTTGTAAAAAGACTGCACTGGTCTCCCGACATTCTTTCATCTTTGCCAAAGCTCCCCCTCCCCCCAAAGCCTATTTTTTAGTTTCCGTTTACAGATATGACAATTTCCGCTTATTCAATGTGGATCTAAAAAAATTTTTTACCTATAAAATTACAGGACTGGAAACAAAAAAAATTCATTTGAAAACACATTTCGTTTAATTTAAGACAAGTTATACTCTATTTCCATTACGAATATTTAAAAAAAAATATAATCTGGCTTTATTACAATCGTATTAAAGCTTCAGAAACACTCTTAATGGATAGTTTACATGCGAGTTGGGGGTTGCTGTGAAGGCTGGTGTGCGGACGTGAGATCAGAATAATAAAAATTAAATTCAGTGATGATGAAAAATAGAACGAATCAGACATTCTTTGTTATGCTGTTTTGCTTTTACTATTAACAGAAACTGTTTCAGACCGAACAGGTTACCGGAATATGCATAGCACATGTATTCCATATGCTCGTGTGTTCTGTTAACTTCAGAAAGAAGAAGAAATATGACTGAAAAGAAACAAAGAGTGAAGCTTGAATGAGAAATCACATACACGTGCTTGCCATTAACAGTTGTATGTTATCATTGGCTAGGGCGAAGGTTTCTATTACTATTGATGTGGCAGTGGCTGCAGTTTGTACACACATCTCGCGTTCTGTGCATGACTAATAGGAAATCACAGTGAGCACAATAAGTGTGTGTATTTATAGGCAGCTAAGAAACAAATTATCTGGACAAAATAAATGATAAGACCAATATTGATAGGACTTAGATTATGTAAACTAAACAATGACATAGATAAATAACCAAACATGAGGAATATTATACTTGGAACATAGCCATAAATACGATTTTAACAATAGGAGGGGTTACATTAAAGGAAGCTTGTAACTTCGATTTGGTATGATATATAACGATCTCTTACTGGAGGGCCCCCCCTGCTAAGAATGTCTTTTCCTCTTTACGCGTTCAATTGTTTCGTAGTACTGAATATTATTATCTATTTCCCTGTGAAGCGGGTGGTGTTTAAACCCTACTACCCTCACCACCTTATCTACGGGCTTGACTTGGATCAAGTAATAGTAATACTCCTACCCGTTATGAAGCTTCTAAGAAAGGTTTAAGAAGGGTTGAGAGTGGATTCACAATCCTATTCCATAAAAGATTAAAGTTATTAAATTATCATTCTTAATTCGTTAAAACGGATGTCGCAGGCCAAAAAGAGCTGATATCGACACGCATATGTAAAGCATTCCGTTATCCGGCCTATATCCTGTTAGATGGCAGAAGTTTTATAATACACGCTGAAGACGATGAAGAGAACTGGATTAATTGTTACAACAGAAAAAATATACAGATCAAAACAATGTTTTCCATGTGTATCACAGTGATAAGAAACATACAATACGGAATCCATTACAGCAAACGTTCCATATGGAGAATATACAAGATACTATCTGAATAAAAAAAACTAATATATATTTTAAAATATACTATTGATTGGTGACTCATATGCTTTGATGCCATAGCAGGCTTTTCCACTAGATTTGGTGGTAGTTCCCAAGAAAATCTGGGGGTTTCTCACAAACGTCAGTGGTAACCTTGCTCATAATTGACGAGTCAGTGAACATAATCTTAATTCACAAGATCACGTGGACATAGCCTGTCTGGCTAACAAGCAAACATGGACATTATTCACACAGTACTCGCGCTGTGGTGAAGTTGCAAAACAAAAAAAAGGAATAAACCCTTTTCCTTATGGTGCTAACAGAATGTACAGCAAAGCTTCAATCTGGTTGTAATATACACTATGATTTGTCGACAAAATAATCTTCTAGGGTTTAATGGGAGCTCTAGAATAATATTGAAAAACAAAGTAAAATTATTGATAGAAAGAATACCCAGAGAAAAAATTTCCAATGTGTCGCCAAAATGGAAACTTCAGTGCCTACAGCATAGAACAAAAGCTAACATCTTGTATTTAATCAAGGTTCGAAACAAGAATAAGAAACTTTTGTCAATTACATCTAGGAAAAAATAAGAAATTTGAGTGTGCACAAGAGCTATGAAAATGCTAAAGATCTGTAAAAAAAAATTTGAATTTGAAGCATTTTTCTAAAAATCTGAAAAACATATATTTTGGGGGTCTTTTTTTTTGCTAAGAAACTTTTTTATTGGGTGGTATTTTTTGCATAATTAAGAAATGAAAAAAAAAATGAAAAATTCGATATTCATATTTTTCCTGACCAGCCGTCTGAATTAAGCACATGCTGCAGAAATTGTACATGGAGGATGATTTCTCAACACCTCAGGCTAATCAGTTCTTCATCTGGTGAAAGAAAGGGCAATACGAAAACGAAATGTTTTTGGTACAACCTCGAGGGAAATTTTCCGTACTCGAACCAACTTCTAGAAAAACGTTTAATAGTAGATATCGGTGGCATACGATAATGAATGATGAAATCAAGTAAGCAGAACCGACATGCAAAATATTTCAATTTCGACCGTGAATGACAGTACTATGTGGTTCTGAAAATGGACTACATAAATTACACGTAATTTTTGTCAACTTCGATCCTCCCCCCCCCCCCTTGTCACCAATGTGAAGAATTCATGGATCCAGCCCCTTCTTAATTATGCAAAAAATCCTGCCTTATAAAAAGTTTCTTAGCAGAAAAGTATCCCAAAAATACTTTTTTTTTACAGATTATCAGAAAAATGCTTCAAATTCAAACAATTTAATTTGTGTATAAAAAAACAGCGTTCTAAATGTCAACTTCATCACCCTCCTTCTCATTGTCAATAACTCTATTCTTTTCAACCCCCCTCACCCCCCCCTATTATTGACACATTTAAACCCCTCCACCAAAGACTCAAATCATCAAAACGACATTTAAGCGGTTATATTTGAGCAAATAAAGAAGTGTGTCATTCAGTCCTTAAGCTTAAACAAATATTAAAGCATGTGTAAAACGGTGACTGATGTTGACTTTATTCTAGTGGCTGGGGTGTTTTATTTTATACAAGTTCTGCATGACGGACAAAATCTGCTCCATTGAAGGTATTTTATGCACACTTTTAATCTACAGTTAACATGTTTGCATAGAAAACTATTTACATTGACTGTTGTATGAAATGTACACATAATAAAGTGATAAAAAGGCGAACGTGATCAATACTAAGAACTACATTCCATTATTATGGAGCTGATTCATACACACATGCAAAATCATATTTTTTCTATTATTTTCAAGGAAATAATGGTTATATAGCAATTCTACATATTTCCATTAAAACATTTTAAAAAAATTGAATCGGATCTGGGTACATGCGCCGACTGGCACATTTTAAGTAAAGATGGGGGAAATGGGCGCTTTTAATGCAACAGGTTGGCAAACAATAGCATAGATACATAACTAAAATATTTATATGAACCGCTTCAAACTGCGGTTCTGATGAAGTCTGTATAGTCTAAAACAGGGGTCAGCAACCTATGGCACGCGTGCCACACTTGGCACGCCAAGCAATTTCAAATGGCACGCAGGCTCTTCAAGTTTCCCGTATAAAGTTGATTATAAATCTATTAGCGCGGTTTCCTCGCTCATTTCGGCACTCCGAATAATTTGAAACCTTAAGTTGGCACACAATTAACAAAAGGTTGCCGACTCCTAGTCTAAAAGGTGAATTTTAACTCGCTGATATCTCAAAGTGTAGTAACATCATTGTGTCGTTATTAGTTCATCTCAAAATTGGAATCCCCATAGAAGAAAAGGGGAATCGGCGAAACAGACCGTCAATAATAATAATAATAATAATAATAATAATAATAATAATAATAATAATAATAGCAGTAATAATAATACGGCTATTGCTGATACTACTTTTTTACCATCACACCATCGTCGCCTCCACAATAAAAAGCACTACTACTACCCCTACCACCACTACTACTACTACTACCTACTACTACTACTTCTACTACTACTACTACAGCTACTATACTAATAATTATACCTGTTCCTATGTTTTCTCATTCTTCTTCTGCTTTGTGGCTGTCAGTACTAGTATTCTTTAGCCTTATAATTATTCTACCCTATGAATTTCATATTAGACATAAATAAAAGTAGTGTTATATATATATATATATATATATATATATATATATATATATATATATATATATATATATATATAATATATAATATATATATATATATATATATATATATATATATATATATATATATATATATTCCACTTTTCATTTTGTTTTCAGGCTCCACAGAAAGCTGTGAAGAAATATATGTTTGACACTACACGTATTTTCTCTTAACGATGGGAGAAATGCGACAAAATTCAAATCAAAATCCTTGCAAAACTTGACAAATAAACGTGACATCTGTGATCTCTCTCAAACCAGCATGTACTTTTAGACATGTTTACAGCAGTTTGTGTATCTGGTAATATTTGCATAATTGTAAACCGAGGAGACCGTAGTTTTTTCTTGTTTATATTTCTGGAGTTTATTTGCTATGAGTGAAGAAGACTTTTCAAGTCTGACACGACAGTGTGAGAATTTCGGACAAGGATAAGCGATAGGGCATGGCATTTTAACTATGAGTAACACACGAAGAGGAATAGCCGTTTGAAATATTTGAGGAAATACTACTCTGTATATGCTGCTGGAAAATATTAGCTGTTGTTGTGTATCGGCGGGTGAAGTTCTACACAAAATGACAAAACTTGCTGTATATAGTCGCACGTCTCCAGATACTGTGATATACTAGGGGATTTCTCACGTCACGATTAGAGTTGGTTACAAACATTCCTGTGAGTTCACTTACAGAAGAAATAAAGTACCGGTGTCGGGTAACAACCCGAAATTGGAAATGGTGGCTGGGGTAACATAGGGTAAATATCAAAATGAACAGAAATAGATATTGGTGCTACCAAAATAAAACGATAAAGCAACCTAACAACGAGACACAGTGACAGACAACGTTTCGACTAAAAAGTCTTCATCAAGACACAGACAGGAAACAGGCAATGAATGTTACAAAAAAAAAAAATCATAATGTAAGAGAAGAGGAAATGAAGAATACAGGAGATAAGATGAGAAAGATCCACCGAAAACGGATGTGTCGGGCCATTGGCGTAAAAAACGGCGACACAACGCATTTTCATTTTCTGGACTACATCCTGCTGTAAATCTAGTAGGACAATTGTCATGCTACAAGAGAGATTAAGTGGGAGTGAGAATGAACGCTCAAGAAGAAGAGAAAGAGGGCAAGAGAGAAAGAGAGAGAGAGAGAAATGAGGTAAATACTGTAAGAACACAAAAGAGAAAGGAAAGGCTACAGAGCACATATAATCAAACAAAAGGAGGAAAATACTAGGTAGTGCAGAGAGGCGTGTCATGAGAACAAGTAAAAAGAAGAAGAAAATACAGTGATGAGAACAGGTTAGATGAGCTAAATATTAGTAATAAAAAGTAACTTATCTGGTCGCCTTGTCCACCTGAGTGCTGCAGGCAAATAGTGACAGAAACACAGAACTAAAGGTCAGAAGTAGAAAAATGTGGACTAAGACAAAGAAAGTAGGTCATAGTGGCAGACAAAATTATGTTGTTCAACTCAAGACAGAATCGGGGAGAGCCAGACAACGAGCGTGGTCAAAGCAAGGTTGTGGATCTGATAAAGGAAGAGGTCTTATAATGAAGAATACAAATTCCAGTCTCAGGGTCTTACCCGATGCCGGAACTAATATCTAAAAATGGATAGGGTCGTAAAGGGTAGGTATGTGCAAAACAACAACCAAGACTTAAACAAAGTAGCATATAATAACAGATATAAAAGAGGGTCGAGAGAAAGAAGATAAAAAAGAGAGGAAAGAAGGAGGTCAGAAAGAAGAAGAGAGATGAAGTCAGGATCAGATGGCAAATCGGTGTGGGCCCAAATTATAACAGAGATGTCACAAAAGGAAGAAATGCGGAGGTGGCGGCACAGGAAGGGCACGGTTGAGGGCGAAGGGAACCATCACGGAAAAAGAGCATCGTAGGAAGGTATCAATATGTAAGTTGCAAAGAGGCTGATATAGAAAGACAGAGGATAGACGAAGGGCGGAGGCAGACGGTGCCGAAATAATGGGAAACCAGTGTGGATGGAGAATAACGGGACAAGGACCTAAGGCCATGGCGGAGGGAGGCTGACCCAGAACTACAACCAAGGCAGGTGAGATATATTGTATGGCACACGAGTGGGTGTCAGGTCATCGTAGGTGGCTGACCTGTGTCATGGGACCAACATGTCGTGGTCAGTGGAGGTCAGTGTGGCAGAAATCCCGATGTGGTATAGCAGAAGATGGACCAAGGACCTTTTTAGGCCGTGGGTTGGGAAATGTGAACCGTCGCACAGACCGAAGCTTATATATCCAGGATGAGCCAGCCGAACGTCACAAACCCATTTGTGGGTATTGCTCGCATTATAAACTGACTCATCTATAAGGAAAACCGATCAACAGATAGAACCTCGAACCACCGGCACACGATCCCCTAGTGAGGACCATATACTGTGGGGGAGGAAAATGTCATGAAACGAGGTTCTTGTCTATGTGAGACCAACCATACGTCGCAAACAGTTTTTAGGCATTGCTCGTACAGCAAGCTGGCACCATAGAAAGATATAAGTGGAACCTCCGAGCCATCCGTTCGTCCGTGTATAGCAGACCGCCTGCTGACGCTGCAGACATAACATAGCCGTAAAAAATGGGGGGAGGGGAGGAGTAAGTCACAGTCGGCCTTATAACTATCACATCATCGATTATTGTGAGGGTAGCCAACCCAACAAGGCCAAGGAAAACCAAGCCAGAAAGTGGTTCAGAATAATGGTAAGCCAAAAGCTAGAATTGCGGCTAAAAGGGGCGCTCTATGGCCACTGTGAGTAGTAAAGGGGAAATAAAATCAAAGAAAAACATAGATGATGAGACCAGATGGAGAAGAGAAGGAGAGGCAGATCGTAAAGAGAAGAAATAAGGGAGGAGTGAGTGGATAAACCGGTGGGAAGAATGAAAGAGTGATGATGAGGGATTGAGATGAACCAACTAAACGACGCACAAAATCGCAACGGTCGAATCCAACCCGGGTTCAAAAGAGCATCGCGAAGCCACACGGCGTTATCACCCGCCGACGCACCAACCCAAACTGGCGAATCGCCGTAACATCAACCGCCTGATGATGGTCCAGACCAAACCAGCCACAAAGGAGTGCACCAGTAGACAGCGAAGTGGTGATGAGGAAGAGGGGAGCAATAAGGAATAAGAAGAGCAAGGGGACGTAAAGTGTTAAGAGGTTATTGGTAGTATAGCTTATCATTGATGCCATGGGGCTTCAGAGCACCAAGATTAAGAATTAGTTTATTCTATAAAGAGAAGCGTTGCGGGTCACCAGAATGGCAGGAAATCAAGCCAGTGCCCTGAATGTCCAGTGCACCACGGTGAGAGTTACTGTTGAAGTGGAGAGCTACCGGAGAGGAGTCATAGTTGTGGAAGTCATGCAAGTGTGCGTCGAACCTAGCGGCTAGAACACTACCCGATTCGTCAATATACATCAGCTTGCATCGTTTGCAAGAAGTAGCGTACACAACGTTCCGGGAGACACAGGAAAAAGACTGATTGATCTGAAACACTGACTTGGGAAATTGGATAGATGAAGAGAGAAAGTCGTACGGCCACGTGAACCATGGTGGCAGGGGAAAGTGCCATGGGGAGGCCCAGAAAGACGGAGGTGGGAGTGCACCAGGGTGTCACGTAGGTTCCTATCCCTGCAAAAGGCCACAAGGGGCGAGGTAGGGAAGACATCTTTAGTGGGGGGGGGGTTCAGACGAAAGGAAAGAGAATGTTATGAGGGTGGAACGTGAGAACAAGTTTAGGCGTGTGAAGGTTGGGGGTGGGGTGCACGATAAAGCATCAGTACGGGAGATGGGGAGGACGCGGCGCAGAGCAGAGAGAAGGGCATTCTCCTGGTACAGACGGCGGCGGAAGAAGTCAAGCATCTCGTGAGATGCTAATGAAATTGTGAGTCGTCCTGGCAGAGGTTGCGGAGGCGTAGAAGTTTAAAAAGGGAAGGGAGCCGCGGCATGGCCGGCGGTGAGAAGAGGAATAGAGAAGGAAGCTATGAAAGTTGGTAGGTTTATAGTAGACAGAGGTAAGGAGAGACACTGGACCAATGGAGACAGAGATGTCCAGGAAAGCGACGGAGGAGGGGGAGATGACAGAAGTGAATTTGATAGATGGATGGAAGTTGCTGACGAATGAAATGAAGGCGGAAATATCATCAACAGTTATAGAAAGGTAAGAAAGAAAAACGACACTTCTGTCAAATCCGATCCGATAAACCATTCTCTTTGATCCGCTAGGCTGATCTGTCCACTCCAGTCAACAGACCCGAAAATTTTGCCACCCGTGCCTCTCTGTATTTATATTTTCTAGTTATAGTGATGGAAATGGTGTACAAAACGTTAGAACCAGCTGGGTATGTTTTTACCAGTGCGACGCAGAAGAGTATAAATAAAACTCATAGTATTATAACTTTTGGAACTCCCGAATATAATTATTGATAACCAACTCTTACTGTGATTTAGGACACCCGGCGCGTAGCCTATCATTTTATTTAGAGATCAGTGCATTGATTCAAATTTTCGCACCTAGTTGTATAAATCATTATCTTTTCATTGTGCGAATTCCCCCTCCCCTCAATATTTTTAACACTTGCATTGTTTAATGTACAGTTTGCAAACATTAAATTTATGTCGTTTTCGTAAAGTAAATATTGTTGTGTATAATAAGGAATTAACATATTCCGACCCATATAGTTTTGGTGGTGAACACCAATTATCAATATGGATACTATATCCATATACTTTCAACATCTTCTGCTACTTTGTGGGTTTCCGTACGAGCGTTTTTTGTAAAGCTTTCTCATTCTTCAACTGTAGGTTTAAGTACGAGCACTATTTAGACTCCTCATTATTTTTTTTCTGTGATGGTTTCAGTACGAGTATTCAAATACATGAAAATATCTATATAAGATGATGTATATAGAATATATCATGTCTATATAATATCTCGGATGAATGAAGACAGAATACCACGTCAAGTCTTTACATAGTCAACGAGTGGCAAGAGAAAAAGGGAAAGACTAAAAACAACATTGAAAAGAACTTTCGAAAAAGAAATCACAACAGCTTGTATGAAAATGAACGATCTGGAACAACTGGCTGTTGATTGACAGGCATGGAGAGCTATGCCATCTGCCCTATGTGCCAAGCTAGGAATAAGAGTAAAATGATGATGATATAATATCTCCGAAATAAGTGTAATTATCAATATGGAAGAAAACTGTAAGTTTTAATATAAAACATATGTATATGCAAACATAAATTGATGCACCAATAATATAGCCAATAGCGTCGATGGAAACTCTATATACATCATTATAACAGGATGAAATCTGAGGACTAGGAATAATTACTGCGCTTAATAACAATTTCAGCGTTAGAGTTTCCAGCCACTCATTAGGGGGTGTGTCCATTTTAGGTCGTGATTCTCAAGTGTGCACTGCAAACCTCTTACTGCGAACGATAACAGTGGAGAGATGGGGTAATTGTAGTGAGGTAGTGAGGAAATGGAAATTGACACACATTTTATGAGTGCACAGAATTAATTGTATAAAACAAGCGTCGTGGTAATGTAGGTTCTAAGTCACTCGCTCTCCTACCCAGTGATCGGGGTTTCGTGTTCACTCAGTGTTTGTTTGCAAGAAAAAAAAATCTTCAGTGGTCCACCCAGCCAATACTACATGGACACCATCATGGTCTGGGAAGGTCGGGGATGACGCTATTGCTACTGAGAAAGTGCTGAAGGCGAAACTAGTTAGGCAGTATCTGATCAATCACTGGCAAGGTAGCTGATCACCTATGGAAAAACTATGACATGCGCTATAACATAGATTCATAATTCCATTACCATTAACTTGTATTATATTCTACTTCAGTTAGTGGAGGGATTCACAAGGATTTAGAGACGTCAACGGGGATTGGAGAGGAGTTGGGCACCACCAATTATACATGACGCCCACATAAACACTACAAAGGAAAGTCACTACATGGAATCAAAACTCAGACAATATCAAAGACTGAACAGGTCAAGATTTATATACACTCATCTACACCGCAGAAAAGAGAAATCACTGGAGGACTCTGTGTTGGCGCATTCAATGTGTCGTTACGACCCCAGCGAGTTAAGAGTTTATAGATAGATAGTCTACATTATTGTATCCGTACTACATCATCCTGCACGGTTTGAAATATTGTGCTGCATTGTTGAAATATGAACTTTAATGCAATTTAGAGAGTGAGTTAATAAGTCTGCAAATTCTCAAAGACTTGCAATAACATATACTAAAAGAGGATAGTCATACTTGTTCGCTGACAGTGCTGTCGTTATTTTAGGAAACCACCCATGGCGTAAGATTATCTTTCATCAATTATATAGTCCATCTGGCTAATCGAGAATCATCCTTCTGTGACACATCTGAATTTTCCAGTGATTTCCATTGACCATTTTGTGTATACTTTGTGTCGTCATGTCTTTGTGTTGACAGTTAATGAAAATCACGGGAATAGTCTGTAAAACGCCTCTTATGGATTATCGAATATACGCAAAATGATTATCATAATCTATGCAAAATGATTATCATAATATATGCAAAATGATTATCATAATCTACATCATTGTTAGTGGAGTGCATGGCAGAATGGTTAGAATACGGGTTTCGCAATTTGAGGTTTACTGTTTAAATCATGATTTGGATATTTTTTTTCTTTTGGAGGTAAAATGTAAAATCTGTTTATAACATTCTAAAGGAAAACGAAAACAAATATTTGCGAGACATTTCCTTGGCTAATATTCAGACATTACTTTTGACTATGTTCAAAGAACGCAATGGCACCTTTAGTGTATCTAAATAATCTCTAAACAACTTGTCTTGTAGGCTAATTGCACTGGCCACGGTCATATCAGTGATATTTGCTATTCACACTCTGACAATATTTGTGAAAGATATTTATTTGATGAGCGTTCATGTCACACTCATGACAAGCTCCTAATTTTAGCTTGATGAATCAGGGAATGACAATTGCAAAATATGGAATAGTTTGGAGTCTAAACGAAAATAGACACAACACGATTGTCCGTGATCAATCGCCTACATGTTGCCGAAGCTTGAAAGGGGAGCAAACAATAGCAATGCTGTGACCTTGCGTGCCGTAAGAGACATTCAAGGAGGTTTTATGTGTGCGATTGGTTGTCTCATATGTGAAAGTAATCCAAAAGTCATGCTCACGTCAAATGTGAGACCGAAAAAAAACAGCAAATATTACATCTAAACTGTAAATAAGGGGTGATAAAAATAACGGCAAGTGGGAAAAATACGATTCACGAAGCCATTTTGACTGGCCCACCATATTGATTAAAAATGACTATATTCATTGGCCACGGAGTTAACAAAATACCACATCAAAAGTTATGTGACTTAGACAAGACGCCAATCGCAACCCTAGACATCGATAGGTAAATTATTACACGGCGACATGGTAACAAAAGCTTTCACTGGGATCTCGGCGACACTTTTTTGTCAAGGATTAATAAGTTAAAAAGTTAATCTCCGAATAGTCCATCCATCAGGAATGCCCCAATCCCTGCATGAGTAACATGAATTTGGCCCGATGACCCTACAAAATGCCAACCTCTGGTAAACCGTGATATAGTAAAACCTGCATTAAGTGGACTATCTATTGAACAGAAATATTTTCTTTTAACGGAAATATTTTCGTCTTCTACGTTAATTCCTACGTTAATACAAGCACTGTTGGAACATCAATGGTTAAATATATTGAAAAACAGAGATTGAAATTGTTCGGCCACTTAATGAGAATGAACCCTTATTGGCCACCGGTAACATCATACAACATTATAATGGAAGCAGCAAGATACAGAGGAAGACCAAGAAGAAGGTGGATTGAAGGAGTTACCAACATTCTCATACGGCACAGTATTACTGCATATCAAGCGACCAGACGTGCAATAGCCCAAAAACCAATCGACATTCAATTCTGCGACGCATCACAGCATAAACATAGACAAGACAATAGATAGAGGCCAATTCAACGGATTAAGTGGAGACTGTATAATGAAGAAACAGAAACGTAAAAGCATAAATGCGGCAAATTTCCAATGTTCCTTGCTGCATGCACAGATTAACAATGGGAAAAAATTAGGGTATTTCGGGAGAACGGTGCAGTCTTTATACAAACAGATCAGAAATTCTACCCGTCTTAGCAGCGAGATACGAGGGTAGGGTTGAAGATTACATCAACATAGATCGAGACCTGCAAACCAAACCAAACACAATGTATATCAAAATCTTAGCTCATAACTTTGGAGAAATTCGGAAAGGAGAAGAGGAAGAAACAGAGAGGGAACAGAATAAAAGGAGGAAATGAAATTGTGTTAGAAGAACAAAAGAATGGTGTGATGACTTATCAAGTTTCTGTCAAAAGTTTAAAGGAACTACACCAATTATCACTACAACGTAATGATTCGTACATGCTTAATCTGATTTCTCAGGCTGGGTTGGTGTAGATCCGTCATTGCGGCGAAAATTTTAGCAGTTATACATAAGAATGAATAAGAGGATTGAAAACCAGCATGTTTTCAATCTAAGTGACCCATCTGAAGCTATTTTCAAATCAGAAGCAGAAAAGGGATTTCTTTATCGATACCCGACTCGGCAGACAAATGTCATACGAGTGACCGTCAAAATATGCCCAAAGTTCTCTGTGACATCACAAACAGAAATGGTGAGTATAAGTTGATAACAGAGAATGACATAGTACATGCACTAAAAACCATCCGCTGTGCTGGACCAGGCCCCGATGGTGTCAACATTCAACAGCTTTATGACCACATTCAACAGATTTATGACCACATTCAACAGCTTTATGGAGTTGGTAGTAATGCTGTAGTGAGGTATTTCATACTAGTATACAGAATGCTACCAAAGTATTAGCACTATAGCTTCTCACGACCACCCCATAAACATGACCAGAATAACAGGTTGCTCAGCAGCTTCCGTAGCAGACCTTGCAAAACGTATTTGGCAAATTAATAGAAAAAATAGTTGCCAGAAAAATTATGTGTCACCTTGAGACCGAACACAACTTACCTAATACCAGTCCGGAAAAAGGACATGTAATAACGCGGCCACGTTTGCATATGATGTTTACGAGGGATTCCAGGAAAAGAAGGAGACGGTTGCAGTGGCAATAGACTTAAAAGATGCTTATAATAAATTAGACTTATCAAAACTGATGATCTATCTGTAAAACTGTAAAGTCAATCCCTGGATTGTAAACTGGATTGGTGCTACCTTACTGGAGAGGACCGTGGCACCACGAACGTGGACGTCAGAGCCATCACGAATATGGCCAGGACTATCACACGACGCTCCCTTATCACCTGTGCTGTTCAACATCTATACAACAAAGGTAACCAATATTCAACTCCCCCCTGAACAGGGACGGACGTTGACCTTTACCGATGACACCCTAATCCATAGGTTCCGACAGACAGAAGATTGTCCAAGACATTCAACAGCCATTAGATGCCATATCGACCTGGTGTAGGAAATCAAACTCCCAAGTTCCATTGTGTTTACCAGGGTCCGTGCGTCATGGTAAAAAATTTGACTGGGGCTTTACATTCAGTTATCGTGGAAGAGTCTTTACCAAGGACAGCGGAGCATAGGAAACAACTATATCCAATATTAGGATGGAAGTCGTTTTCTACCCTCAAATAGCTTTCTGTGACCTCAATCATCAAAGCAGTTATTGTGCCAGAATAAGTCCTTGCTACGATAGATCCAAAATGGCCGATATCCACATGAGTGAACAGCATCTATAGCTAAAGCCAACCCCCAAGGCATCACATGGATTTAATGCACTGGACACACTGAAGTTCGAGGAAATGAAAGAGCAGACGGACTTGCATTCCAGGCATCATCAGGTGGAGTGTTGACACTAGATACGTGGGATGTGCCGAAACTGCTTTATGAATGCCTGCTTGATGAAGCATCGAAGCTGAGATTTGTGGAATTTGTATTAAATGTAGTAGTAGTAGTAGAACTGAACGCATGCAGGGAGGAGCGAGAAGAATGTCTATCCAGTGGGTACCAAAAGTTATTAGTATGCAATTCCCTTCGTCATATACTAGGGGAAATTGAACACAATGGATTATCCGCAGTGCAATAATGTCGTCTTATAACCAATGATTTCTCAAGCTAAAATCTTTGTTGAAAGACAGCTAGCCAAGAGAACACGCTGTGTGCAGAAAACCTTACTAGACTACTGGACAAAAATGTGAGTAAAGTAATTTGTTTGTATCCAGATTAATGATTGTGTGTGTTAAATATATAGTGTGAATAAAAATATGAGTATGGTATTGCTGCCGAAGACGGATGTGTCGGGCCATTGGCGCAAATAAATTTTTACTGCATCATACTAGAGAAATCCAGCAGGAGTTTGAGAATGAACGCTGAAAAAGAAGAAGAAGAGTATGGTATTGCATTTAATGTCAGTTACATTAATATCTCTGGTTATATCGTAGAATACAATGATTAATTGTACATTAGCTTTAAGGGAAAAATATCTTAGTATCTTGCGGCTTAGAATAAGACAGATTTTACTGTACAACACAATTGCTTTCTCGGCCTACACCCTGCTAATCTGCAGGATATTGAGAGAACAGAAGAAGAAGAAGAAGAAGAAGAAGAAGAAGAAGAAAAAGAATGATTAGTCAAGGATATCAATCTGTCAAGCCCAAGTATCACTAAACATATAATTTAAAAATACTATTTAAAAAGTAGGTAAGGAAAATAACTACACAAAACCGCACAAATATTCTACAGTATGTGAAGCAAATTGGGAAATAGCAAAATAATAATATTCAGAAATATACAACAATTGGCTTATTATAACCTCGTGGGATCTCCTCCCGAGAAGAGATCGTGTTTCCTGGTTGGCTGTTTTTAATTTTCGTTTCTGTTTGAGTATCATCATCATCAGGTACGATCTCTGCAAGGAAGGTTGGCTGCAACGAACTCCATCTTCTGTCTCATGCCTTAGTAGTGGACTCTGGTAGACTAATCTGTCCATCTCATGTTATTCCCCTCTTATTTGTATCTTTGTCTACTTCTTGCTCTCAGTCCCTCGATTCTATCTTCAAGTAAGGTGTCATATCTTTTAATGTTCAACACATTTGATTTGTGTAATTTTTATTTATTTTAATAATTCTTTTTTCAAACTCAGTGTTTTCAGAAAGTCTTTGTTTCTTTTCTTATCTTTCCATAAGTTCTCTCTGTTATTTTATATATCAACACCTCAAAGGCATCAATTCTGTATTCTAGCTGTTTTTTCTTCATTATCCATGTTTCTGATTTTTAAAAATTTACTATCGTATGAATGGAAAATATCCATGTTTCTGGGGCATACATTAAGTGGCTAGACATACCCAGGATAAATTTTTTTTTAAATCACTCATTTTGGCATAACAAAATGAGTTACATTTTCATAAATCTCAGAGTATCTATTCTCTGGCACAGTTTTCATTTTGTGTTTATTGGCTATAGTTTTTAGCGATTTTAAATTGGTAGAGGTATCAAAGGAAATAACTGTTAGTATAATCTTAATATTTGTATGTGCGATTTTCGCCACAAAATGACATATTTGTGTGATTTTTGCACCACATCTTCCACATTTTGTAAGGCAATCTCATTGAGATTTTCAGTGAATCTGCATATTTTGTATAGCTGGAACATGACCCATTTTCGCTTTTCTTAGTTTTAAAGGAAAAAATTGTATAACACTATTCATTTGCAAAAACCGGTCCTTTTGTTTTGTAATTTTCAGCATAGTTTTTAAAATAAAAGTTTTACTACAGACAGTTATTTCCAAGGATCGTGATCCACATAACTTTGTGACTGATAGTGTTTGAATTTGTAAAGAATAATACACATTGTGAGTAGCAATTACTTCCTTTTGGAAAACCGGAAGTCAATTTGGTTCTTTTACATTTTCCTAGCCCACGATTGGTTCATTTGTGCTTCTGTATAGTAGGCCACCTCCTGGACAATTACTTTAGTGGGCTGGTTAACCTACGTGTACCCAATAAAATGTATCACACGCATCTATCACACATGATTTATTATATAAATCGTGTAAGGTCGTATTAACAACAATGGATTCTAACACGGAAGTTGGAAAGAAATCGAAGTGGTCTGAGGACGCATCAAAGGCGGTAGCTAATAAACACATAGAACTGCATAGAAAGCGACTGTATATGACTTTGGTAATGGAGGAGGAAGGGGATTACATTGAAAAAAAGTCAATCCTCTCGATTATGTAGAAAATTTGAATGATTTTATTTTGTAATAAACCGCAAGACAAAAAAGGGGAGGGGTGGAATTTTCCAGTATGTTAAAAAAAAAAACACCAGGATGTCTGAACTCCTCCAGTCGACTCAGCTGTAAATGAGTACATAACGCATGTGTTAGGAGAGGTAAAGACAGCAAGGTAGGGAACTGGGCACCCCACCTTATAGTTGCTGCGGTTTAGTACATGAAGAGCTATCTTCATCCACGACGGTAGGTTGCTGCCAAGGGAGATAATCTTTAAAAAAAAATATGCGCAACTTTGCCACGAAGATGGGGGAGGGGGTGAGGAGGGGGTGTCTGAAGCTCTCAGACCACTCCCCATATAGGGTATTGGGCAATGGTAAACTACTGCAATTTACTTTCACTGAATATTTAATACCAAGAAACTCATGATGACCAGTTCCAGGAAAGAGAAAGGATCGTAGCAAAGGTCAATTCGATTACAACAGGGTACTAAGAACCTTCTAAATATGACAGTTGGGTTGACAAAGAATCCAGAAACGTACACAGTTACAGTGGAACAATGTTCTGCTAATGACAAGCTAGATAGAAGAACATGATTACCATTTGCAAGTTTCTGGTTAGCTTGTAATAAACATGTTCAAACTGAATCTCACAAACTCTTGGAAAAAAACACTGGATATTACTCACCGCTTTTTTACTGCAGTAAATCTGCCATTTCTTCTCTGCAGGTAAACTGTATAGAGCATCCCTGTGAGTTTTGTCTAATCCAAGTTCAGCCTGTGCAGCAGTTAACAGAAATATATAAATTAATAATATTGTGCTTAGTTATTATTTGTGAAGTGTTTTGATTTTTGTCATATTTTATGGAAATTGCAGTAAACCTAAGTGGCATCTGATCATATATCTATTGCGCGTAATGTATCAAAACAAACAAAACCAAACGTCAATGTTTCAATGCGATTTCATCAGTTCTCGGACCAAATGTTCACAGCCTACTTCCAGCTGACCCTGCTCATGACAACCTTCTTTCTCGTTTCGTGTAAAGGTAAGGTGAGTTATGAATCAGCGTCACAGCACACGATTTACCATAAGTATTAGGTTGTCTAGACAGTGTGCCCAAAAACAACCTGACTAGCTTCGCCTACCGCAATTGTTCAGTAGTCATGACACCATTCCACGACAGTATTCTACTTCCTGGTAGCTGGGCGAACTAAGGGAGTAATGGTTGTTTGAAACCAAAAATAACGAGTGGACTCAAAATCCGGGTCTGCTGTCAGCAGACGAATGACTTAATACTACAATACCTCGGCCAAGTTCTCGTATTCATATTAAAACCTCATTCCGACACGTTGAAACTGTCCACAACCATACTTCGGCTACAGTAAAATTGGGAAATAGTTCATTATTACCAGCAATTAATCTTTTTCTTTTCACTTTACACCGTTTTATTCCTGGCAGTGTCAAGGGTAGACGATTTCTCTGGATATAGCTTTTTATGGGATTCATAATGTTTGTTGTCGTGACTCTTTTGTTTGTAATCCATCGTTTACATGGTCTCTCCTGGTTTTATATCCACCGTATCTGTGTAATAATGCCTTTTGATGGGCACTGTCTGATGGTAATCTGGAAGCATTTGAAAAACTACTTAATCTATTGTCTTCTGATGTAATCCAGGATTAGCATTGCATTTGTTAGTCTTCTGATATCGTCATTTCGGATTCAACTCTTATTGTTACTCCGAGTTTCTACATAGAAAAGTTATTTCTGTTGTAGCAAGTTTTATTTTGTTATTAGCGTCCACGTTTGACATTGGTAGCATATTAATGCTATGACGATCGTTTTATATAGTGTAATTTTGGTGTTCATGTTAACATGTTTGTTTTTGAAAATAGGAGACATCTACCCTAAGATTTGGTATGTTGCATATATGTTAGATATCTATGGTGTTTTCCCCATTTGATGATATGATGCTTCCAAGATAAGTGAATTATTTCACCTGTTTAAATTACTTGCCATCGATGAAATTAGTGGTGTTTCATTATGTTTTTGCGATTGACATCACCTCAGCTTTTTTCTGTATTTATCTTCATGACCCCACATGTTGCGTACAATATATTTATATGCTGTTGTAGTTATTCTTCTGAGCTTGATATTATTTCTTGATCGTCTGCAAAAATAAGTTCGCTCAGGAGGTTGTTTAGGTTGTCTTCTTCATTGGTGCTGGAAATTTTACATATAGAACCGATGTGTGTAATGGAGACAAAGGAGACAAAACACATCCTTGTGGCACTCCAGAGTGTATGTGGAGTTTGTCTGAAAGACCCACACTCGTTCTCACTGCACATATTGAGTGTTGTCTTCTGAGAACTCTCCATATTTCATACGGGCGTCTTAGTTCTACAAACTGTAGGTTCGCTAGATTAGTCACAATGTCGCTCAGAATGGTTAAACCGTTTTCTAATCTATAACATTCAGAAAAGAAAGCACATATTCCATTTAGAAAACAATGAAACACTGAACTTTACTTTTTTAATCAATTAGTACTTCCAGTATATTACTATTATTAACAGCCCTTAATATTCACTAATTCTTGTCAATCTAATTCAAAGTTATATAACAGTAATCACTAACATTAGTTTATTTAATATTTTGCCCATTAAATGGCTGGTGTTTATTATTTTGCCAGAGTGAGATGAAGTCAATGAGATGTAGTGTGATTCTACACTGATATTGTACTACAGTTTCTCTAGATCAATGCTTCCTAACGTGGGGCCCATGCCCCACAGGAGGGACATTTCATTTTTTCGGGGGACAATTCGTACAAGTTACAACTTAGACTTCGTTTAGCGAATAATTCAATTTTTAAATATTAAAAAAAATATGCATATTCTACATTTTACATCAGAGTTTTAGAAAGACTAAGGCGGGGGAATGGTAAAAAAAAAAGGTCGAGAAACACTACTTTAGATCTTTCTATCATACACAGAAGACTCAAACTATCAACTTCTTTATCTTTCGTTCCCTTATAATGTTTATATTGTTGTACTGTTTCTAATACAGTACAACTTTGAGCTATGGTAGTTTATTGAATTGTAGTGCTTCTGGTACTTTTTTTTGAATATGTAAGTATTACCAATAGTGTATGAGGTCCTGTCAGATGTTAGACTTTTTTCGGCAGCTGCACAAATAGCTTTGACTTCAGTCATAGTTGATGCAGTAATTCCCTTGTGGTATTCATATGGTATAAGTGATGTCATCTGGGTATTCCACGTATTCACTACTTCCTCAATTTCTTACTGCATTCTGTGCTGATGCATCCGTATACACTCTGATCCATAGATCACTTGGGTAAGTGTCATCGAGGAAGCTGAGAGCTGCTATAATTTTCTGTTGATTATTCTGCTGTTCTTTCCCATACACACCTGTTATTGTTGTTTGTATGGTGACTGGTAAGCATGTCTGTTTTTCCTATGGGGTGTGTACTGGTTGAGATATCAGTGGTACTGTGACCTCTGAAAGATTCGATAGCTGTCACGCTTAGCCTGGTGTATAAAGTTGCCTCTTTTAATCAGTCCTAGTGACTAATTCTGGAATCTTTATTTAATTGGGTGACTATAGTGAGAAAGGAGCTTTTCTCTACGTATCTACAACAATGAATCCATCGGTATCTACCTTTATTCTCATTCATCTTGCTGAGCTTGTACTCATTCTTAACTCCTTTTAGTTTGATTGGCGCTTCTTCAGCCAAATCAGTGGAATGGCCATGGGCACTAAGATGGGACCCAGCTATGCCTGCTTGTTTATGGGCACCAGGTAAGTCCTATAGTGGGCCCTTCCCGTTGATGTTCCATAAATATATCGATGATGGAATCGGTATCACTGACTTGGATGAGGCTGATCTGTCAAGCTTCACTGATTTCATCAATAACTTTCACCCGACCATCAAATTGCCATCACATCTGGGACCTCCACCTCCCATATGAACTTCCTGGACATATCCATCCCTATCAAACCTTCCTGTCTGAGCACATCGGTAAACTACAAACCGACTGATGCCCACAGCTGTCTCCTATATACCTATTCTCATCCCTCTGCCTGTCGCGATTCCCTTCCATTCTCTCAACTTCTTCGTTTCCGGCGTCTGTGCAGTGGTGAGGAGGACTTTCTCGAGAAAGCCCACGAGATGATGGGCTTCTTCCGCTGTCGCCTATACCCCGTCATTGTCCTTCGGTTTGTCCTGTCTCGTATGTGCAGCCTCTCCCGCTTGGATACCCTCTCGAACACTCGGAGGTCTTCCATTTCGGACAGGGTCAAACTTGTTCTCACGTTCCACCCGCATTTCGCTACTGTTCGACATGTCCTACTCCGATACTTTCTCCTTCTCCAGCCAGATCTTGCTACACGTGAAGTGTTCTGCGACGATCCCCCCATCCCCCTCCGGTTGCGTACAGAAGTGACAAGAACCTCAGGGATTTACTGGTACGGAGTCATCTTATACCTGGTGTCTCTAATCATTCTGGCACCAACAGAATCAAACGCTCTATATGCTACACCTGTTCGCATTTCCTTCCCATTCCCCAAGGCCACCTTCACCCTTGAGGAGGGTTTCTCGCGTGCGTCCCGAAACATCATCTGCAAACGCTACACTACCACGTACACAGGCGAGACTGGTAGGAGGCTTGCTGACCAATTCTATAAACACATAAATAGCATAAAACATCATTCTAGTTATCATATAGATGTCCACTTCAATGGCATAGGCGCATAGGGGCGCCCTGGATATTCAAGTGACGGCCATTAAGGTGTGCTTCTCTGAAGACCGGTCCCGTCTCGCGCTTGAGAACCGCTATATATATGAATTTGACAATATTAAACCTTTAGGAATCAATAAGCGTCAGTCATATGAATAATATCAGGTTCTTCCTTGTCTCTGTTTGTCTCGTTTTCAATTTATGTAGGTGTGTTTTTGTATATTTTCTATTTTTGTACATTTTCTGTTTGTGCCACCAGTGACCTAATTTATATCCTCAGGCCACCTCCGCATCTTGTCAGACATGTGGACGCCAGTTGTATCGTCATTGATGTATATGTGTAACCTAAAGGCCTTCTTGTAAATATGCATGTTATGTGTTTGTGTTCCTGAGGATACTTTAATACTTGTACGGGATGTTCGTTAATGTTGTAATAGTCCTTGTTTCGATTGGTCTGTTCTTAGCGACTTGAGTACACAGGCTGAAAGTCTTGACCGCGCCACATCTTTTTTTGGGGAGTGGTTGGTCAAGTACGGAAAACCTGTTTACTTGTGTTACAAAGCGATTCGGTGCTGCTAGAACAGACCTGGTTCAATTCCCGTCAGCTGTAAGAATTATAAAAAAGATCAGCAGGATCATGCAGAGTGTGAAATACGTTGCTCTTCTATTTTTACAGCACTACTGCACTATTGGCTTCTTCCGGTACAGATCATCCGATTTCAGCATGCTTCCTTGAGGGCTATCAATAAATTACGTCAACAATTAGAAAGAAGGGCGACCGTGTGTTGCCGGGGCCCGAAAGGGGAGCAAAGAATAGCAACACTGTTTACCTTCCACGTATGTCGTAATAGGCGACTAAGGAGGTTATGGGATGGAGTTGGCTGTCCCATCCCATATAGGGTCAGTGTCCCAAAGCCATGCTGAAGTCGGATGTGTCAGGCTGAAAGGCGCAGATATCGCAGCAATGATGTAAACCATGACACAACGCATTCAGTTCTCCTGACTACTTCCTGCTAATCTGCAGGAGTTTGAGAATGAACACAGAAGAAGAAGAAGAAGAAAGAAGGGGAAGATGTCTGAAAAAGTGTCACAGTTGTTGGGGGAAGGGGGAAATTGACAAAAGTTGACGTCACCAACAGGGGTTTTGCATTTTTTATATACCAATTGAATTGTTTGAATTTTAAACATTTATTTTAAAAAATTTGATTAAAAAACATAGTTTTATCGTCCTTACACTGATAAAAATTACCGTTATTGATTGATTTTTTTACACAAGTAAGCGGAAATGGGGGGGGGGGTTCTTTAATCCTTGGCAGTTTGTTGACTAGGGTGATGTGGGCAACAAATTGGCAAAACAATTGTTGACGTAATTTATGGACAGCCACTTGCCAAAGATTTTTCATGTGATGTTTGCTTTTCTCTTATCCACATTGTCAATCTCTTTCTGATCTCTGCTGAACAATTTCCTGCAGTGTTATTTGTTGTCCCGAGATATTCGAAGTTGTTGATATTTTGTAGTTGTCTTTGTGAAAAACACTTGTATCAGTGCTATAGCTGGTTAATATTGTTGACAAATATTTTCCATGCTCACTGACTATTGGGTTGATATACTTACAACTAATTCCTCGAACTTGGTGCTCAGTTCATGTTCATCACTTGGCATGGGAATGTCCAGTGATACTGGTTGCAAGGGGGATGTAATGTCAAGTCCATGTTTTATCTCTGGTGGCCTAGGACTTCCTCCAAGACACCAGCACAAGCCGTTATGAGCTGGCATTTGTTGACTCAGGCTCTGTAATTAAAAGGTAGGAATACTTGTTAAGTAAAACTGTCATTGTGCTGGAATCGACGGGGGAAAAGGAAACGGGGAAGACCAAACCATACACCGAGGAGAGAGTTAAATATAAACACAAAAGATGGATACGACACGGAAATGGAAGAAATAGCTAAAAATAGTACACGATGGAAAATATATTTTGAAGACCGATGATAGGCAGAGACTGAAAGACAAATAAGAAATATTTTTAGTTAACTGGAGGAAAACGCTTGAACTCTCAGTCTGCACAATAAATGTTGTAAGAATATACTTACTGATAGTAGTCTTTGTCTAGAGGTTTCCGAGTAGTAATAACATTAGCAGTCAACATACAAAGCAGAGTGGTGCCCTATTTTGTTTAGTATGAGATGTAGAGATTGGTCTGTGAGAATTCAAGGGAAGGTGATATGACATGATACACAAATGATTCGGTTGTTAGATACGTGCATAGTACTTGGGCTATACAGCTCAGTGTGTCGAGAAGACGAACAAGGAGAAGAGTGGGCGCTTGCTGACTACGGAAATCACTTTAATTAATGCATATGTAGATAGATTATGGCAAAGAATTCAACTGGTTTGGTGCATATAAAACATCACATACATGCATCCTAAGTGACTCGATGAGCATAATCTGAAAATATGTGGGCTGCATTCGTTAATAGTGCATTGAGGCAGCGCAGAGGTTGAAGGTGTGAGACGAATTCATGTTTGTTGTGCCTTGTCACGCGAGCGTTCAGGTAGTGAGAGGGCAGATCGGCTGGCGTGTACTGCTACTGCATTGGTCTGTGGAACAATGTATCAGGATGTAAACTCCTTACGAGAACAGCACGAGAAAATGAAATTAATGAGAGTGATGATTCCTTTTCGGTGTCCAAAATAAAGGAGCTGGAATTGAAATGAATGAAGAAGAATGGTCGTCGGCCACCATATAACTGTTAGGGACATTCGTCGTGTAATTGCTATACACTAAAGGAAATTGTGGTTCACCAGTTACATTTACTCTTTATTTGATCTCCCAATGTACCTTGTCCTACTTGTGAACAGTTTGTCTTTCACGCAGTCTTAGTGTATACATGTTTAACCGATAAACATTTATTACCCAATAGGAGAACGTTAATTAAACCATGGAGACACTTTCATAAATCATGTGGAGCGTCAATGTAGGCGACATTTGGCGTGACCGATTGAATGCATAAAGATCCTGTTCGCTGAATTAATTAGGACACCATTCACTATGTTTAAAAAAATTATTGTTGGACGTCCAGTTGGTTACTATTTATATACGTGGTATCGCACGCCAAAAATAGCTAAGGCGATTCCAAGTATATAGTTACCAATCGAATGCCCAATGATAATTAAAATACGCAACAACTGGGATCTTGTTGGAAGGTCTATACTACTGAGTGTCTCGCATTTGGGCTGCCAGGGGCACATATGTATTACAATAATAGCTGTACGTTTTTGGACACTTTAAATCCAAATTTTATCAAACCTCCTCATGCCGCTTGAACACTTCCATTTCAATTCAATTGTTTAAAGTTCGAATGTGATCGTTAGTGAGAATAAAGACGAAGAAAAAGAAGACAGAAGAAGAAGAAGAGAGAGAGGGAAAGAGGGAGAGAGACAGAAAAGGAAAGAACGAGTAGGGAAGGAATGCAATGAACCAAATATATTATACCTAAAAAAAGTAGATCAAGATGAAAATGGGATGAAAATGGGATGAAAATGAAGATTCTTTTCGATCAGCTCATATATTACTTCTAGATCAAGCCAGTCGGGTCAGAACAAAATTAATTTGGCCGGATTTGAGCCACCATTAATCTTTAGTAACAAATATAACCAGCACATAACTTGGTAACAGTCCAGGCAACGAGTCCCTATCTCC
Source organism: Meghimatium bilineatum (assembly GCA_034231615.1). NCBI lineage: Eukaryota > Metazoa > Mollusca > Gastropoda > Stylommatophora > Philomycidae > Meghimatium > Meghimatium bilineatum. The sequence continues at coordinate 71,477,763 of CM067322.1, forward strand.
AACTAATTATTCGTCTTTTAAACTATGGACAATCTAGCAGAAATTACGGATTAGGTATTCTTCTTCTTCTTCAGCGTTCATTCTCAAACTCCCGCTGGATCTTCCTTGTAGCAGGACCATTGTCCTAGAAGATTTTAAGCAGGATGTAGTCCAGAGAATAGAAATGCGCTGTGCCGAGGTTTTTATTGCGCCAATGGCCCGACACATCCGGCTTCGGCGGGTGGACAAGATATAAGCATCCAAAAAAATAACCATGATAATCAGTAAGATCAAATAGGAACAAATGCTAACTATAAGAAAAGATCAAAACCAAAGGGAAACATTTGTAGACCTCCTAAAGACATTTGATATAGTGAACAGAGATGGGTTGTGGAAAGTGCTCGCGAAAATTGGCTGCCACCCCCCCCCCCCCCCCCAAAGAAAAATTAAAATTAATTTCTCAACATCGTGCGAAAGTTCCATGACGGCACAAAGACCGTTGTTATCAGTGATTGAGTGCCATTATCATCATTTCCTGTAACAAATAGGTTCAATCAAGGATGCGTTCTTGGTCCAACACTGTTTAGCCTCATGTTTCTGCCATGCTGATACACGCACGTAGATCGTGACATAACAGGCATATACATAAAATTCAGAACAAACCGTAAACTTTTCAAATTTCGTTTGCAGGCAAAGACTAAGGTGCGAGGCACAATGGTAAGCAAATTCCTCTATGCAGATGACTGCACAATGTACGCTAATTCTGCAGACAGTATGCAGATCACCCTAAACCAATTTTCTGAAGAATGCGATAACTTTGACAGTACCATCGATACAAAGAAAAAAGAGGTCATGTTTCAATCCACACCAAACAACCCACATTTAAATAGCTTTGTAAAGATCAAAGAAGTATAATTTAAACAGTAAATAGTTTCACCTACATGGGCATCACTATCTCACAAACCGTAAACGTAAACACTGAGGTAAACAACAGAATAGCGAAAACTAATGCCACATTTGGAAGATTGCGAAAAATGTGTAAGACAGAAGGAGAATAACAACTACCACCAAACTAACAGTTTACCAGTCGCAATAATATCAACGCTTCTTTATGCCTGAGAAACATGGACAATACATGTCAGGAACGCTAAAAGACTCGACCAATTCCACCTAAGCTGCCTTAGTAAGATACTTAACATTCATTGGTGGAATAAAATATCAGGCAGTGAGAAGTACTGATTAAATCTAAGTCTATAAGCATACGCAAAATATTGATGAAGGAACAGACACACTTGAAAGGACAAATGGTACGCATGAAATACCATCGTCTACCAAAGAATGTGTTATAGGTCCTATGGAGAATTCCAGCCTGGCTCCCACAAAAGTAGTTACAAATGGACCAGATTTTCCTGGCTCTGGAAGTAGTCTCATATAGTGACTCCAGATTTACTCCGGATTTAAAATAAGTGTGTCATATAGTGACTCCAGATTTACATACGGGTGTCATATAATGACTCCGGATTGTCAATCCCGGAGTTGCCTGTCAGCAAGATATCTCCTCCAGGACTTGTCTCATATAGTGACTCTGGAATGACAATATGTAGTAGTCCTAACCTTCGATAACAGTTACCATGTTGTTCCGACAGGCCGACGTTGTGCTTGAACTAGTTACGGGCATAGCTGGGTGGGCGGAACAACAAAGAAACCTGTCGCAAGGGTCAGAATTGTGCCCTGATGCCAACGTCTGTTTCGGCAGCATTAGACTCGAAACACCATCGAGTCGAATGGCTGCTCGAACAGAGGGAGGAGCACTTATGGGAATGCCCCACGTGCTGTGAGGCCAGTTTCTAATCAAAAATCAAGAATGACAATATGAGGTCAATAGACCTAAAGAAGGGAAAAGGAATGCCGGAGCTCGCAAAATCCGGTATCGCTCTCGGAGCATAGGATCGAGACTCGGACCGACCGGGCATGATCGTGGCGATTCGGATCGGGTGATCTCAACCGATGGCGGTAAACACTCGGATAGTCGCGCGACTATCCTAGGCCCTAGGCTTATTGTTAGTATATATTGCGCACAATTCTAAGATCTTTACTGTTCATATTAATATCTTCTGGCATTTTGATAATCTGGTCGTGATTTACTTTGTCGAGTGTTTTGGTGTAACCAATAAAGCAAACGTATATATCTTTCTGAATTTCTAGTGATCTTTTAATTAAAGTTCTTAATGTATATATGGCGTTTTGTGTTCATTTCCCTTCAACAAATCGATATTGTTCATTTGCTATTTCCTCTATAATTTTCTGTTTTGTTCTTCTCATAAAAATCATTAACAAAATTTGTGTTATGTGACAGGAAAGATTAATTGTTCTGTTGTTCTGTTCACATTCTATTGCTCCTTGTTTCTATGGTAACGCCATAATGTTGATTTTTAGAAAATCATCAGGTAAATAATCATTGTCATAAACATCATTAAATAATTTCGTTATTATTTTTTATTCCGGTGTCTTCTATCGCATCTAGTTCTTCCACAGAAATATTATCAGGGTCTGTTGCTTTCCCTCTTTTCATGTGTTTTATAGCATCTATAATTTCTTCTTCAAATATTGGTGGTCTCTCACAATTTATTGTATTTTCTATTAGTTCTGGTCTTCCCTCTCCATAAAGCTCTTCTTATGTATTCTGTCCAGCTTTTTACAATGCTTTCTTTCTTCGGGAACATTTTTCATTTGTTTATTTCAGGCGTCCTGTGTTATATTTTGTTTTTCTACCAGTAAGTTCGTTGATTCTTTTGTGTATGGTTTTTGTGTCTTTATTATAAGAGGTTTCTATTTGTTTACAATGTTCATTAAACCATTTCTCTTTTGCATCATTGCATTTATGCTTTACTTCTTTATTTATCTTCTTATATTCCTCTTTATTATGTGTCTTTTTCCTTAGTTTATCCATTATGTTCAGAATATCCTTCGTTATTCATTTATTCTTGGTGGTTTTTTTTAGGTGGAAGCACTTCTTGTTCTGTTTGATGTATGGAGTCTCTCAACATTGCCCATTGTTCATTTACAGTAGTTATTTTGGCTATGTATCTATTCTTTATTATTGTTTGGTATTGGTCTATCAGTTCTTGATTATTTTAAAGAATGTCTGTGTTGAGTTTTATGTTTTTTTCATTTTTCTGCTTGTTTTCTTTAATTTTATTCTGATTTTTCCACAAAGTGGGTCTTTACCACTATTACATGTACTTAAAAAATACATGTACTTAAATGTAATATTTGTTACTTTACGAGATAATATGTCCACGCTTTTAACGGAAGAAACCATATATTATTTAACGACACGAATTTTCAATAACGCGCTTACAATAAGCATCAATATATCTGCGCGTAACGCATTTACAGGTCCTCTTCCCCCTCCCCTAGAAGACCTTTGGGGGAGGGGTGGGTAGCTCTCAATGCGTTGCGCGCAGATCGAATGATTTGTAATGATTTGACGCTGCGTATTTTTTATCTCGGAGTTACGGAAGCTGTATAAAATCAGGCTAAATTTTAAAAATTTAGAATGTGCGTGGACACATTATCCCGTAATGAACCAAACATTCATAAATTCACTGTCCGTACAGACAAATACTTGCAGATCTTGTATGCCATGAAAAAAAAAAAACCAAGTAACCACGACATGTGGCTTTGAACAAAGGTCAAGGAGTCGAGAGAAAGAATATTTTGTTTTCTATGTAAACATATAAGCTTATTCGTGTAGGAAGATCAAAATGAGAGGATGATTGGGAAACACATGATATGACAATAGAAAAGAAAGGATAATGATGTGGACATTTATGTGTAAGTAAAGGTTACATGATTCATTAACTTATAGTTGTAGGAATGACTTGAAGACGTACCAGACTAAACATGAACAGTGTCTGTTTCAATTCAAGTTAAAGGTCAGGTGAATATAGCATACAATAATAGACACAGTGAGAGATAAACAGTAACATCTAGAGAAACTAAGACAGAGAGGCAGTCAGAGAAAAAAATAATTAGACGGAATAAGAGATGAGATGTGAACCAGTTCCTGAAAGCTGACACAAATCCGCCTCTCAACTTAAATAAGCACGTTTTCTGAGTTCGGTCAATTCACATTCCTAAAAGAAGAAGCGATTTTAGTCAAGATTCTCAAGTCACCATGAATATAAAATATGGGTATAAAATCTGTCCATAAATTACAGCATCTATTTTTGGCAATTCTTGACCCACATCCTTGTCAACACCTTCCGTAATTCAGGGAGCCCATCCCTGCTTAATTATGTCAAATCCTCCCTCTCCCATTAAATTGTTTAGCAAAAAATAGTTTGAAAAAAAAACCACAATCATTTATAAGATTTTATACATTTTTTCTAATTCAAAAAATGCAATTCGTGTATAAAAACGGTTTTATTAGCGTCAACTTTTGTTAACTTTCCTTCCCTCTTTGACAACAGCTGTCAAACCTTTTCAGACCCACCAAATTGATGACTTAATTTATGTATAAGATAAATGTACGAAAAATAGATACTAATGTAAGATAAACAATGAAATACATATAAAAACCACTGGAAAAGAAAACAGAATACAAGTGAGCTAGTGAGAAGACATACGCATAGACTGTTGCAGTCACAGGTGGAGAACAGTACGTTGAATTTTCCACACCAAAAAAAAAAAGAGAGAGAGAGAGAGAAGGAGAGAGAGAGAGAAGAGAAAGAGCGGTTTGTTATTTTTAAGACACAAATACAACAGAGAATTTAAATAAAACTATAACAAAATATTAATAAAAGAGATTTTGAAAGAATGAAAGAACAAGAAATTAAATGAGAATAGGAAAGATCAAGATAAATGTAAGGAATGAGAGAAAAATAATTGCCAAGAGAAAAGATGGATCGAGATTAATTTAAATGCGTTATTGGCTCCTGACAAACTCATAGAAGCTCAGTTTCCTCCAAGTATCCATGAGTATGCATTGTGGTTATTCTTGTGGCTTGCAGGATAAACTAAGCACATCATCAAATAGTCCAGCGCTGACCCAAACAGTCACTAAACTGATGTGGTTGACTATTAGTAAATGTGTGTATACTTTGTGTCACCAGCCAATGGAAAGAATGAAAAAAAATCGAATCAGCTAAGATAAGTGACGCTGTTTGAGATCAGCGCGCAGGACTATTCAGAAGAACTGCTTGGTTAAACACACTTTTTCCCCGCAGGTGCCCATTTCTGCTACTGGTAATAATATGCTCTCACTCACGGCCGAAAAATGTCATCATTAGTGGTGTCTAAGCGTGAGAGGAGAAATTCTATGGAAGAAAGAAAGACGAAAAGAACAGGAGGGTATGAAAACGAGAAGCTGGGAAACATGATAAAAATATGTAAAGTGATTCAGAGAAACTCAGAGGGAAGCTTTTAACTGCAGAGTAGACATCACATGCTCTGACTTGAGTAAATGTTATTGTTAGGTAATGCAGTAGAAAGTGGGTGGAGTTTACCAGAGATCATGTCTGGTGCCCTTGTTTCTCTTCATATATGTACTTAGTAGATCACCCATTTTAACCGCAATCTTTTTGTTCCACGCGCCCTCCCTCTCTACACCTCTTCAACACGCCCATACAGAAACACATAGTTCGGAAGTAATACTTTTGTTTACGTTCAAGCTTGTATGTAAATTTGATCCGTTCTCCTATTTTACGTGTGGAATAAAAGAAAACACACTCAATGTCATACTTTGTTCTCTCCTTTTTATAAAATATTTTCAACCTCGCTGTATCAATTTATCATTTGCTTGCCTCGTGTTACCTCAGCCTTCGCATTTCCAGTATCGGGCTGTTGCCAGATTATCACTTGATGAGCCAGAACTAGTTGTTAAGAATTTAACAATGACTGTCGGCAATAGAAGACCTAACTGATGAACGTGAACATGTCTTCATTCGGTACGTTTTTGATTGTTGTCACGTTTTCCATTGGTTACTATTTATATACTTGGAGTAACCTTGGCTATTTTTGTCATGCGATTCCACGTATATAAATATTGGCCAACGAAAAATATGGGAATAATCAAGAAAAGTAACGAAAGAAGGCCTAATTAATTCAGCTAGAAGTCCTGTTAGTACTCTGTCTTCTTCTACTTCTTCTGCGTTCGTTCTCAAACTCCTGCAGATTAGCAGGATGTAGTCCGGAGAACGGAATGCGTTGTGTCATGGTTTACAGCATTGCTACGATATCTGCGTCTTTCGTCCTGACACTTCCGATTTCAGCATGGCTTTGGGTCACTGACCCTATATGGGATGGGACAGCCAACTCCATCCCATAACTTCCTTAGTCGCATTTTACGACATGCGTAGAAGGTAAACAGTGTTGCTATTCTTTGCTCCTATTTCGGGCCCTGGCAACACACGGGCGAGTACTCTGTCGATTTAACATACATGAAACCAGTGATTGTATATTTCTTATTATATGTATATAATGACTCAAATATACTACATTCTTTAATATGAGACGGTCTAGAACCGATTCCGCTGCGTGCGGAAGATCTGAAGGTTTCACCAGTGGCCAAACTAATCATTATGCAACAGTTTACTTCCAGTATATGAAATGCCAATTTATTGAGGCTGTCCGCTTGTTAAATCCCAAAAGAACTTGCAGATTCATTTCCCTATATGGTAGAATATTCCGAAATTCCAGCAGTCCACATTATCCTAAGGAACAAGGTTAACACCCGCCCTAAATAAGGTCTTAGCTGTTGGCGTGTACGTGGTTCTTCGACAATAAACAGAAGGCACGTTTGTGGGGGACGGGGGGGGGAATGTGCAAAGCAAATATGTGCAGGACGCGACAGTTCATTGGGAGAGTCCAGTATCAGGCAAACATGTTCGTCGTGCATAATGGGAAAGAACCCTTGGATGGCGATGAATGTATAGCTGCTGCCACTCAATCACAATGACAATAGCCAGAGATAGGCTGCTATGGCCACCTCTGACAGGAATAGATGCAAGGCATGAAAATTGATGCGCATGACACCAAATATGCATGTGGCAGAAAGGAAGAAAAGCTACACAAAAAACTATATATTTACCCCCTTTGAGTAAGAAGCTTCTCCTCATATCATTGCACACCCCTGAGAGTTAAGCCTTCTACGTATAAAATAATGCTCTTGAGAAACTTCCCCATTGAAAAAAATATATAAGAGCTCTTTTGCGCATAATTTATATGGATCGAAACAAAGAAACAAACAGCCGATTCCTAAGCATTTACCAATTTCTAGTATAAAATCAAAAGTTATGTGTGGAGTATGGAGCTCTATTCTACAGTTATCTAGATATCTCGCTCGAAAGGATTCACACTGTTGTTTTCACACCGAAGACCCATATAATCAGTTCATGTTCCTTGTGTTCAACTTGGATCATGCAAGGAGAGTTTGGTTCAATACAGTAGAAGAAATGTTCAGTTAAAAAATTCATGTATGAAGTCTAGTATTAATGTGATGGAAGACTTTCAGAACTAGGAGATTCTGAAAGAAGAACAATAAGATAGGTCACAGTTCATATATACCGTAGTCGTTTACAGTAACATTAACTGATCTATGGGAAGAATATAATGACGTGTGAGAGTTCATGTCAATGCAAGTACGCTTTCACCTACATATGTACATGCTGAACTATAATTCTGTCGGCATTTTCCAGGACGGCATATGTCGCAAGTTTATCGTATCATAAAATGATACACTAAATAGGCTTTCATTCGGCAACTTAGCTGATCATCATAACGTTCACTGCGATTGTTCTTTGTAGGGTTCAAATAAGTTTGTTCATCATGTAAGTATAATATGGTCAGGTCTTGTCGGAAATGACTGAGCTACCGTATTACAGGAATCGGTACAACCTGTTTATGTTAACGCGGTAAGTCGGGTGGAGTCTACCTATCTCGATAATCACATTGTGTCAATGTCACTGGGAGGAGGAGCACTTGTGAGAGGATACAAAACTTATCATAGGACGAGGACATGCATCCTAAAGCAAAATGGTGTGGCAAGGAAGATCAGGTCCTCTATCCTTTATTAGCAGCTGGTCTAATTGGGATCACTGACAGGCGGACAGATAGACCACAACTCTACTGATCTGGAAGCTCCTGCAGCATGCCTTGTTACAAATGTATTGGTATTACATTTCTTTTTTTGGGCAGACCAGGCAGATCGAGAGATATATCATGCTAAATAGACAACACTTGATCTATATATTTAAGTCCAGGCATTGTGCTGTCGAGAGGATACTCCATCCCTGACCTTAATGGGTCTTGGAATCAAATCAGGAGATAGCAGTTACGGGTATAAGTCCATGTCAATTGGAGTGGACTAAAGGTACCATTTGTTGTCTCTGACGGTGGGAGACAATTTCGATGCCATTGATCAACTAACACCCACTTAAAACTGGGCAACCCCAAGCCAATAAGGTGTTGATCCTCCATAGCATGGTTGCTTCAATGGGTGCATAGAGCGAGCACACAATCCGAAAAATAGGCTGTAAATAAAGTGTAACATGCAATATAACGAAAATTAGAATCTTCAAGCGCCAACTTGAAAATTGGAATATCAGAACCATTTTCCCAGTGCATTCCACAGACCTCAATGATATTGGCGGGAAATCAGCTGTTGTCGGAGCTAAACTCAACCGTCTTAACATAGATATTTAGATATTGTTGGTCTGCAGGAGGCATCCTTCTTGAGGCTGGGTCACTTAGAGAAAGAAAATATACCTTCTTCTAGAAGGGTAGCGAAAAATATGTAATCCGGCAGGATGGATTAGACTTTACAGTTAAGAACTTACTGTCGGGTGCTATTGAGAACCAAAATGGTGGATATGAAAGAATGTTAACATTGAGATTGTTAACTTCAAGTGACTTTAACACACTTATCACTGCTTATGCATCAACAATGCATCAATACCATATGAAGATGTACCACATCCCACCACAAAAGACCAAAGCGAAGCTCACTAAGAAAATATAGAAACAGAGAAGAAGCTGTATAGAAGAAAAACCAACAAATTAAATTTTGAAAAGGAAGGTAGAAAGCTGTGGAAACTAACCAAGCAAATCAAACTAAACAGCTACTTAAATAGACTAAGACTTGTTCCATCACCTCTTTGTTCGTGTAGGCAGACAGCACCGAATGCGAAACATATTCTACGATACTGCATTACGCTAGACCAGTTGAGGATGAAGCACTGGCACACAGAGACAGACATCCACAGGAATGTGAGTGTTGGTGAGCTTTAAAATAAGCAACATTTATCAAGAAAACAAGGCATATTGTGTAAACATGCTAAACTGTCAACGAAACGAAAAAATAACATCTTAAGATGTAAAGGATATCTTCTATGAAGAGCTTGACAATGCGGTGGAAAGAGTCCAAATTCAGATTTAATTTACGTGCATGGTGATTTTAACGCCAGGGTGGGATCAAACTCAAAATCATGGCCGGTCTATCTTGTGAAACACAATGTTGGGTGTATTAATGAAAATGGACAGAGATTGTTGGAATTTTACACCAGAAATGACATCTGCATTACAACTCTTTTTTTTTGCAAAGAAATATTTCCACAAAGTGTCATGGAAACATCCATGATTTTGGCTACAGGCACCCAGCTGGACTTTATTATTGCCAGGATGGAACATTTGAACAGCACACAACTAACACGCAGTTATCACGGTGTCGTATGTGATAGAGGCCATTCATTATTTGAAGAAAAAGTCAGAGTGAGACCAAGAAGAATCTTCACATCCATCACAAACTCACCCCCAGGATTAATGTAACCAACACCAAGAATACAAAAGAAGTGTTTCGAGTTCCAACAGCATCTTTAAGATACTTTAACTGACTCACCAGAAAACTATACAGCAAGTGACAAATAGAAAGTAGGTATACAGAATTCGCTATTTTTAATGAAAATCGCTCACAATTTGAATGAAACATGACATCGACAGGAAATTGAGAATACTGTACATAGCTTCATAGCTCGCACGCATTCCGATGGTAAAAATAGCTAATTTGCATAAACATTCGATAGTGCAAACATGTCACAATTTGTACGTATTTTAATAACAATACAAACCTTGTGATCAATGGTTGGTTTTGTGTAACTTCTAGAGGAGCATTACGGGGTTTTGCTGTCGCTAACTGTATATAAGTATATATCCATTTTTGTCTTTGCAGAATATCATAAAGCAAGAGTGTAAATCTAGGAAGAGTCTCTATAACTGAACTGGTCCATTAATCAGGTCGCACTTGTTTGTGTCTTTCCCGCCTAGTCTCCGACTTGCTCTTCAGAATTGCCTTCAAAGGCTTGAAGGCTAACAAATAATAAACTTAAAATTAGATCCACCCTATAATGGTTTCCCAGTCTTAGGAAATTGATAGGCCTCTATACCTTATGAGAACGTAAAGAAGTCGGTCGTAATGCTGACCACATTATTACCAAGCATAGCGTGGGCTATTGAAAAGCACAGAGCTAACATCGTATTTCCCAATACGCCTACATTGAGTGCACAATTTATTTTAATTTTATCGTTATTGCTTACAAAAAGAAACAATAGACGAAAAATAACATAACAAACAGACGCACGAGTAATACCTAACATGTGTGCAGACACTGACCATAAGGCAGTAATAATAACAGTAAAAAAACCGAACGAAAGATAACAAGTACACGAAGAGCACACAGCACCAAGGGCAACTAGATATACAGAAATTGGAAGAACTAAACATGCCTGAAATATATATATCCATGAAATTAACAAAGACTTCGAAAAGCTACCAGAAAACAACCCGCACATATAAGAAGAAAGGAGATATTTCGAAAATGCCATCATACAAATAGCAGGAAACATATGCCGATATAATAACCCCAAAGGCACGAAATAAAAAATAACAGCTTGGTGGACAGAAGAGGTAAAGAACACAACGAAAGATAAAAAAAACAAAAATACAATAAATGGGCAGCAAGAAAAACGCATGAAGATTACTTAGCATGCAAAGTAGCAAAGATTTAACGCCAAGAAAATCATCAAATCTGCAAAAATTAAGTCATGGCAAGAATATGGAGAAATGCTTAACAAGGATAGACAAAACGTACCAAAGATGTTCCACAAAAAAGTACAAACATGAAGAGTAAAAAATACACGAACCAACAGAAATAATTAACGATGAAAACGGCAACATACTTAATAGGCCCACGAAATCACGGAAATATGGAAAAATTACTTTAACAACTGTTAAACTTAAAGGAAGGAAAAATGATTACAACAATAAATAAAATAGAAGAAGACCTAGAATCATGCATCCTGAAATCTGAAACTGAAGACAGTTAAACATGCACCAAATAACAAAGCAACAGCTCGTTGACTAAACTTTCATGGAGGGGTCTCATGCACAGACAGCTAGAAATACAAAAGGATATGCTATGTCGTCACAAAGAAATATGTTGTCAACACGCTTTGATGGATTTCCCGTCCTTTAACCAATATTCACTAGTATAGTTAGAAAATGTTTGAGCCTGGAGCATACCAAATCCTTCTCAATAATGGCACTGCTTGATGATTTCACGTACAACCACTTATCTTGACATATCTGGCCTTTTCCGTGCTGTTAATTGGCTGACGATACAAAGTATACCGCAAAGTCACCAATGATCAGTATAATCCGCAGATATGAGTGATGCTGTGTGAGATGAGCACGCAGAACTATTCTGAAAAAAGGACTTGGTATTTACTGTAAGAGAAATCCGGTTTAACATTTATTTACAAAATGACATGTTACCTTGTCACAAAAACAGTCAAGTTGTCATCAAACAAACTCTCTATGCCCACTGAGCCGCTAATATCTACATTCTGGAGACCCCCTATGCCGAAAAGCCGCTCAAAACTACATTTTAATATGAATTTACTATCGTGTTCGGCATAGCAGAAAAACCGTACGGAGACAAAGAGTACGGTTTTTGTCTCCAAAATGTAGATATTAGCGGCTCAGTGGGCATAGAGAGTTTGTTTGATGACAACTTGACTGTTTTTGTGACAAGGTAACATGTCATTTTGTAAATAAATGTCATTGTCTCACGCTACATTTTATCCAAATTCTCACTCTCTATAGTAGGGAAATCGTACTTACAATAGCAAGGTATCAACCACTTTTAATCACTGTGTTGTTCTTGTATTAACCTGATAAAGAACTGTCGATCAATACGCTGATTCATTTACTATCCCGTGTGTCTTAGCATAACGCTGTTTTATATCTATATCCGTATTAATTATCCTGCCATTGATTACTCTTCAATACAGAATGTGAATGAATAAGAACTGTCTATATACACTAACATAAATAAGAGTTATCTATATACACTAACGATGATAATAGAAACGGTACACATACTGTTTATAATTGTATTATGATCGCCATGAATATTCGCGCAGGATGGTGTACTTGAACGTGGATCTTAAAAGCTTGCTATCTCTAGCACTTTAAAAAAAAAAATCAGGATCTTTTAGAAGTGTACGGCAATTACACTAGTAGAATTCGCAGAGTCCCCAAGTCATCTTAGTACAGCTGCTGTTAGTTTAATTTCCAAGGGATATAAAAGCATAAACATATTCTAAAAACAACATAAGTATTTTTCACTCAATTATGGGTTTCAATTTTCGTTACAATATTATATTACTGAGAACACCAATGACATCATACAGCTATTATTATTTTTATATTCCCGTGTTTTCCTTTGGCCAATATTTATATACTTGGAATTACAAGCTAAAAATAGCCAAGGCTACTCCAAGTATATAAATAGTAACCAACGGAAAGCGTGACAATAATCACAAATGTACCAAAAAGAAGGCCTCATCAATTCAGCTGAAGGCATGTACAGTCGAGAGTCACAGATAAAGCATCCAAAAACGGCACTTTTCCCGGAAAATCGTGGTGCCTGGTCACCATATATAGGCCTAAGGGTACCGATACAGAGGCCCATGTACTCATGCCCTTTGATTGGTTGGTTGTCGATCCAGACCATTTATATAGGAAAAATACACTTTCTCATATCTGACGTAACATTGACAAATTTAGGGGAAAACTGTATACAGGAAAACATGTATAGGCCTATATGTAATAAGCATCCACCCCCACCCCCTTTAAAAATGTTTAGTTTCCCTCTACAAAAAAGAAATAACAAAAATAAAGTAATAGTAATTTCATCCCTATGCTCATTGCCAGAATGTGCTCTGTCCTTTCAGTTAGCGATCAGCTCTTCTAGCACGGAGCTCAGTAACACAGTCTACGATTCAGTGTATATTGATTGGATTGGAATCGAACACCGTGTATATGTCTACTGATGTGCACATTGAGCAGTCACACGATTACCCAAACTAATTTATGAAATCACTATTAAAATAAGTCTCACTTTACTATAATCTTGACTAGCTACGTAAAACATCATTGCAAACGCCGGCATCCTTATTAATGCATCTCTGTATTGCCATACGAGATTGAACATTGAATAAAATCGATATTAGTTGCGCATCATTTCTGCAATGATATAGAATCAAATCGTCTGAAATAAATTATAATTGGACACAAAATAACGAATTACAAATAAACGTTTGTTCTTACTTAGTATTCACAAGAAAATCCAGTTATTCTGTCACAAAATTGCTTTAAAATAAGGAATAATGTATTGAATATTTGGATCCAGTGGTTGCGTCTGCTAATCGCACTCTCCCTCCCTCTCTCTCTCTCACCAGATGACAGCCGCAACTGGTAACTCCCTTCGGTTCCAGCTTCAGCCTCGCAAACCGATCCAACAAACCAGCAACACAACATTTAAGCCAATGAAAGCGAGCCATTTATTCAGCCCGTAATAGTATTTTTTGCTGTTGACGTGTGACTAGTGTTCAATCTTTCAAACTCCTGGGCTTTCCCCCACAGAACTATGCTTCTTCGGTTAGACTTGGGGATCTTGGGTTATTTTCAAAGAAATTGGGCTTTCGAGTTTTTTTTAAAAAAAGGAAAATATTAGTCAATGTTTCATTAATTGTTTCAATGAATATTTCACAAGCCTAACGGAGCATCAAGTCAATTGCATGAAGTTTGAGATCGTTATAGCACCCCTCCCCCTTAAAATGGAACTTTGGGAGTTTGTTTGGACAGACTGCGTGCTTTCACCTCTACTTATCAACATATAGGCCTACATAGAATAATAAAAAAAAAGCTAACATCAACAAAGAGACAAACACTACAAATAAATGTGATGAATTTAAAGTACTGTACGGAAATATGTGCCACACCCCCCCCCCATTTTTACCCATATATTATTTAACGAAGCGAACGTTTCGCTAGAGACGCATACAACGCAGCATTCGTCGGTTTGCGCGCAACGCACCGAGAGCCCCCTGCTCACTCCACCAAAAGACCGGGGGGGGCGGGGGCGATCTCAGTGCATTGGAGCAGATCGAATGATTGGTAGCAGACGCTCCTGTGTTTGTTTTTTAAATATTTCCGCGAGAGGAAGCTGTATGCAATAAAAACGAATATAAAGTTGGAATATGGGGGAACACATATTTCCGTATTGAACCCAATTAAAAAATAAAACCAACAAACTACTATTCGCCGACGATCATTCTAATATACGAACATTAGGAAAATTGTCAAAATTACATTAATACATTGCTATTAGCATGTAAAAAGTACAACATTAACGTACAAAAAAAATTACGGGAAGCCGTGGTCGGATGTCGTGCTTTTATTATGCGTATTTTCATTCAGGTTTCGTGACCTCGCGAACTCTGATTAAAAAGTCGATATTTTACTTAGAACCCCTCCCCCAAGGGTCATCCATGGTGTGGGGGGGGGGCTCTCCTTGTGTAGAGGACAGATAGTTGGATTCTCCAGTAATCTTAGTTCTGTGAAATGCGTCCTTATCAATATTTCGTTTCGCTAATTAAATCATGTATGTATTTGTTCCATTTAATTGTGACCACGTTTCCCCGTAAAGAACCAATTAGCAATTCTGCAACAGCCAACATCAATGGATGTCACAACAGGATGTAACACCAAAGTGAAACAAGCCAAATAATTTAAATATCTAGGCAGCATTTTTTCCTGAAAATGAAAGACATAGAAAGAAAAATTAAACAATGTGTCGGTAAACAAACACAGTATTGTACCAGCTTTCACCATTACTGCTTGACTTAAATATCAACATGGAAATCAAATGACAGATAACAATTCTTCTTCTTCAGCTTCATTCTCAAACTCCCGCTGGACATCTCTTGCAGCAGGACAATGGTCCTACTAGATTTCCAGCAGGATTCAGTCCAGAGAATGAAAATGCGTTGTTTCGCCTTTTTATTTGCGTCAATGGCCCGCCACATCCGTCTTCGGCGGAAGATAACAGTCATATGTACAATTTTTATACCAACACTGCTACATTTGCCAAACATAGTCTTTAACAGTCTCACAGCAAAGGAAAATTGTTACATGTGAAATGAAGTGTAACCTATGAGAAAAGCTGCAATTGTTACTAAACTGGATAAAATAAGAAATTAAGAAAAGTGCATGTATAATATTATGTATTGAACATATCAAATACAGCAGGTAAAGTGGTTCGATCACTTTATGAGAATGATCCCAAACCAAATAACAATAGAGCATGTAACAAAAGAATATTCTGATATAGAACCATAGGAGACGTTGGATAAAAACATCAAGATAACTTTGAACAAACATGGACTCAATGCAACATAGACAACATATCTGATAGGGACAAAACGCATCCTTGCTTTCACTCCCGTTTTCACTGGGAACCAGCTGGAAAAACCACTGTTTTGTTTTTACACAAGTCGCATCGGAGTAAAAAGCTTTCTGGTATACCATAATCCCATTTTTTAATACTAAAATTTGCTTTTGTTATTTCGTTATTTTAATTCTGCGCCAACACAAAGAAGAATGAAAACATGCTTGTTGTCCATGAAAACAAGAATTATAGTATGAACTACTAGAAAGTACATTTCGTAAATATTTTATTAGTTAATTAAGGTTGAGAATCCTAAATGCTTTGAGAATTTAGCCTCATAATTAACACAGCCAATGATACACACACATAATACCAAAGAAAATCATAATCTCCTTCCTTTTATATAGAATATCCATTATTTTAATACCGTATCACCACTTTTTTTCCTAAAAAAAAATAAAAATGCACTGCATATGCCCCTATATATATATGAACTGGGCTATTTTGTGTCTTCGGAACTGGGCGCTAACTAAAATGTTTAGTGGCAACGCTTCGTGTGATTAAATAGTGCGTTCTGTGATTTCGTGGGATTTTTCGTGAATCTTTTGGGAAAACCATTGGGTAGGGGATGGTGCCTGCTTTTTAGGCATGCTTTATAGTATGTATATTAAACATAATATTCTGACTTCCTATGGAAAAAAGGGGGTGCATTTCCAAACTCTTCCCCCCTATCTACGGGCTTGGTAAACGTTGAAAATGGGTTTCGACTCTCACATTGTAGCCAGTAGTCCAGAGCGACCAGATGTCCCTTTTATGAGGGTGTTTGTCCCAATGAAACTCAAAGGGGCGCTAAATTGTCCATCTCCCCTAATTTCAGTCCCGTTTTGTCCCCTTATTTATAAGTTTGACATGACCGCAGCAGTTCTTTAAGCTTTGAGCGTTATAATTTTTTCAATTTTATGTCATATCAAATATTTGTACAAATGATAGAAGGTAGAGGTGTGAAGAGGGCACACAACATCTAAATTCTAATGAAGCAAATGAACTGCTTTTTGCAGATGACCAGGTTTTTATTCCACAACAGCATTAAAAACCTGCAAGACCACCTAAGCATAATAGACACAGCAGGCAAGCAATTTGGAATGAAAATCAACATAGACAAAACAGAAGTAATGAATATTGTAAGAGAAAAGGAGAACATCAACATACAGATAAACAATTCAAATATCTGGGCAGCACATTGAGATATGACAATAAACAAGAAGTAGAAATAAACGCAAGATGTAATAAGGCCTGTCAGGTCATTGGTCAATTAACACCTTTACTAAGAAAGAAAGATATTACACTAGAAACAAAGAAAGCGCTTTTCAACACCATTTTCTTACCAACATTGTGTTTTCAGTGTCATACTTGGACATTGGTATTTAGAACAAAACATAAGATTAACACCACTGAAATGAAATGTGTGAGACGTACGATTGGAATTAGCTTGAGAGACAAAATCAGGAATGAAGCACTAAGGAAACAATTAGGGATCAAGTCAACAATAGAATACATCCAAAAACAACAAGTCAAATGGTACGGCCACATAACCAGACAGAAAGAGCAAAGTATTATCCAAAAAACACTCAAACGATACAAAAACAGTCGACCTATTGGACGCCCTCGTAAAAGGTGGATAGATAGTGTATTAGAGACACTCGGAAATATAACAGCAGAAGAGGCAAAAAGAAGGGCAAAAGACCCTACACTCACTCTCCCCTCAACACCGAAAGGTACATGAGGACAGAAAGAAGAAGAAGAATGATAGATTACCCTCTCATCATCATGTGTCATGCCGGCTGGCGTAGGCGATCATGGTTTCCACAGCTCTCTGTTTCTAGTATTAGCCTATTTGTCAAATTGTTGTTGTTTCCTTGCCGTGCCAGATTGTCAAACTGTCTATTTTCTCATGTTGTCGCTCTATGTCTCTGTTGCCTTCAATCTTGCTTGCTGTGACTATGTTCTCAAGCCTCCTTGTATAATGAAGTGGCCAAAAAATGAAGATTGTCTTTTTCTTATATTGTTTATCAAAGTCCGTTTCACATTTGACTCTTTCGACACCTCCACATTAGTTTTTCTGACAGTCCATGATATTCTCAGCATTCTTCTATAGAACCACATCTCTATTGCCTCTAATTTCCCACTTTCCAGTTTGTTTATTGTCCAAGACTCGCACCCATATGTCAGTAAAGGAGTTATATAGCACTGCAGAATTCTCTTTCTCACCTCTAATGACAAGGTCACATTACACAATATATTTTTCATTTTTCTGAATGCTGTTTTTGCCTGCCCTATTCTGCTTCTTATTTCTGTTGAACTTCTTCCATCGCTGTAATCTTTGTACCTAGATACATGAATTGGTGGACCTGTTTTAATACTATTTCATTCACTTTGATCTTGCAAGGTGTAGTATATTTTTTCTTTGAAATAACCATTACTTCTGTTTTCTTGATATTTAGGAAGAGACCTTTCTCTTTACTTCCTGTGACTACTACATTAATTAAATCTAGAAGGTCTTCTTCACTTTTTGATATCAGAACAGTATCATCCGCATATCTCAAATTGTTTATGTTATGTCCCCCCATTGATATTCCAGGGATATCAACTATTGCACGCATTATGTTTTCACTGTATACAAAGTACAGGTCTGGTGAAAGTACACATCCCTGTCTAACTCCTTGTTTTATTTGTTGAAAAGGGCCAAATTGATTTCCTACTCTTATTGCTGCTGTTTTTTGCCAGTACATGTTCTTGATGATTCTTAAATCCTTATTGTCAATGTTCAAATTCTCTAGCATGTGTATAACTTCACAATGTTTGACTTTATCAAATGCTTTCATGTAGTCTATAAAACAGAGGTACAGATCTGTTTCTACCTTTATAGACCTCTCAATTAGTGTTCTCAAAATATATATAGCATTGTTGGTACCTTTGCCTTCTATGAAGCCACATTGTTATGGACTTATTTCTGTTTTTATTTTGTTTCTCACTCTCTTCATGATGATTCTGAGAAGTATTTTTGTTCTTTGGCTCATGAGGCTGATTGTATGGTGTTCTTCACATTCGGGGGTCCCTGGTTTCTTAGGTAAGGCTATAAATATGGACCTCATTAAGTCATCGGGTATGTGTCCACTATTATATATGTCATTCAGCAATTTTTAATTATTTCAACTCCAAAGTCACCTAATGCTGCTATTTCCTCTAATGTGATATTGTCTGGTCCTGTGGCTTTGCCATATTTCATGTGTCTTAGGGCCTCTATTACTTCTGCTGCAAGTATTTATGGACCCTCGCTGTTATCTAGTATGTTTATCTCAGGTCTATTGTCATCATAAAGTTCTTTGATATATTCTGACCATCTCTGTACTATATGATCTTTTCCCATTAACACCTATCCTGTCGTAGATTTTAAACACTCTGTAAATATTTGCATTCTTTTCCGTTATCACCTCAATTTGCATATGTATGTTGTATCTTGGTTGTAATGTGATTCTATTTCCATGCATTTCTTGTTCAGCCAGCTTTCAATATTTGATTACCCTCTATGTTATATAAAACATATTTCCCAACAGTTACCATTATTTACAGGATATTTGCATAATACTCTTCTGAAGTCAATAAAGTTTTAGGCGTTGAGTCTCCTCTTGATGCCAAAAAGAAAGTACAGTCTTAGTAGAAACATCAAAGATGAATATTCTTACTTGAAAGAAGATGCCACACAAAGCAAGGTGCAATGCACTGTGTGTCATTCTGTGTTTTCCATGGACAATGGAGGTTGTTATAATGTAAAACAGCATTTGAAGATGCAGAAACACAAAATGGCAGTCGCTACTAACAGTTCAAGCCAAAGTGTTGCATCATTTTTTTTTACAAGAGATGAGACGGCAGTTAACTGATGAAAGTAAGCATCTAGCAGCCCAAGAATCTCTGTTTGCATTTCATGCAGTGAAACGTAATTTTTAGTTAGAAAGTTAATAGTTGGAAATTTATTGGAAAATAAATTTGCATGTTGGCGAACGAAATGTAAATCAATTGTAGTAAATGTCCTAGCACCTTTTGCAATGTGAGAAATAGACATAGAATTGAAAGAAGCTACATACATTTCAGTTATTGTGGACACTACAAACAATAGAGATTTGAAGTTGATACAGGTCCTTGTTAGGTATTTTATTCCGGATAAAGGAATTCGAATCAAGGTGATTGAGTTTCAGAACATAACTGGGGAAACAGCAGAACTGCTCGCAGATCACATCTTGAACATTTTGCAGAAACATCGACAGAAAAGGTTATTGCATTTTCTGGTGATAATTGTAACACCAACTTTAGTGGATACAAAAGCATGGGTTCCAACAATGTACTTGCAAGTCTCAATAGTCTTAAAAAACAACATTCATGGTATTTGTTGTGCTGCTCACGTTGTCCACAATGGTGTTCAGACAAGTGCTGATATGTTGCCAGTCGACATTGACAAAGTTTTTCAGTATTTTCATATTTATTTGATGAGAGTAGAGGAATTTAAGAATTTCTGTGAATTTATAAAAATAGAATACAAGCGTGTTTTTGTAAGTGTGAAAACTAGATGGTTATCATTACTGCAAGCTGTGAGTATGGTTACTGATATGTATGATGGACTCAAGTCCTATTTTCTGTCACAAGATAGATGCCCTAAACTACTGAAAGCATTTTTTAATGATTAGGAATCATTATTTAGGCTCCATTACCCCCAAAGCCAGCAGAAAATATTCTCTGCAACAGTAATGAAAATAGAAAGGTATATCCATATCAATATTTTGTTAACTGAAGTGGCAGAAGAACTAGACGTGTTGAAAATTGAAAATTTCCAAACACTCAAAATGACATCAACTTAAAGATGTGGGTAATTTTGATGAAAAAGAGTTCTTGGACACAACAAATTTATTCTACAATACTTTCCTAGCATATTTAAATAAGTGGATTTACCATTTCCAACCTTTGAAAGCATTTCACTGGATTAATCTGGAGACTATTAACTTGGGCTGGTGTTTCAACAAGTTTAAAAGCCATTAGTGACATTGATAGCAATATCTTAAATATTATTGATAAAGATATACTCAATGAAATCAACCACATAAATAATATTATGAACAGCAAGATGGAAGGACACAAACGCTGAAGTGGATACAAAGTGGAGTATTGTTTTTAAAGTGCTGCAGGAAAAAGACATCCAGTACAAAAATATAGTGCTAGTTGTTGGATTTGTTATGGCAATTCCAGGAACCAACACAGCTGTGGAAAGAATGTTTTCACTGATATGTTCTTTGTGGACAGATGAAAAGAACTGTTTGATCACTAAGACAGTGAAGGCAATGATAGTGATAAAGACACACTATTCTGATTCATGGACATAATTTCATGAGGTTATCTCTAGAGATGAGGAACTTTTGAAAAAAATAAATTTCTTCACATAAATATGTGAATGATGATACTTTTTAGTGCAGTTCTTAGTCATGTGGACAAGTTTTATTTATGTAAGTTATTATGTCATAATACGGTTATGTCTATACTTACAGTCTATGATGATGATGTTCGTCCGTCGTGATCGACGATGACCAAAAACTCAACCATAATAATAATAACAATAAATAATAAAATAATAAAGTTAATAGTGCGTTTTTAAATGTCTAGCAAGTCCAATGCGCGCACAAAATGTTCTTTTACAGAATTGACAACAATAGAAGGTATCTGTGTGAGGTTGAGATGTTTTTTCTTTTCTACGTGTCCGCTTCTGTCTTGCAGTTTCTTGTCTGAATTCTTTTGCCGCTAGTGCTCCCGTTCTAATGCTGTAACGCCATGCTGTTCTATCCTGAGCGAGGCTCTCCCAAGCGCCTACGTCAATGTTAAGATGTTTCAAGGATGACTTGAGTGAGAAATGACTAGCGCTGAAGTTGGTTTATAGTGTGGAAGAGTTGCGCTAATCGTCAACCACACTCTCTCTCCTGAACTTACAGTCTATAATACACAAGTGTCATATGTTTAGCAAGAAATAATTGTCTGAAATACTTTTAAAATGTTAAAGGTAATGCGACAACTCTATAATACAACTCAGTTATTTATTATACGTGAAAAATAACTTGTTTAAATATGTTATATACTAATTGCATACTATTGAATTGTTATTTTTTGCATCCCCTTTTTAAAGGATGGAAAAAACTGAAATGTTCCATTTTTGGGTCTAGGAAATCTGGTCACCCTACACTACTCTCCTGGCTGATATTCAACCCGCAGGTGAGAGAGCAGCATATTAAACTATTACAAATAGACCTACAGGTATGTGTTTAAGGATGAAAATGTCTTTCATCAACAACACGTCTTCAGACTCCTCCCTTAGGATCCCTTGGATGCCTCAAAGTAGCGCTGTTTGCCATGTTGTACGATCATCAGCCAATTCTTCCCATTCTTATCTTTTGGTTGATCATAAAATCGAAGAAGACTGTTTTGCAATGTTCTTATATATCAGTTTTGGTTTTTGATCTTCCCATTACCATCCACCAGATGAGAACTCACCTAAAAGAATTTCCTTGGGAAAACGATAATTGGACATTTTTTTCACATGGTTGAACCATCTTAAACGCCTGCATGAGAGCAAAGTAATGGGATGGTATCTTAGCATGCTGGAAAACATGCTAAGGTGTTGGCAACCTTGTCCTGCCATCTGAAGTTCAGTATTCGATGAAACATCACATATGAAATATGTTACGTCAAAATATATGTGTTGCAGATTTCAATTTAGAGCATCAAATAAACAAAAACAACAAAACGCTCCAGTAAGGAGCCGCCCATAAATTACGTCAATAATTAAAGGGAGAGGGGGGTTCTTGAAAAATTCCACAATTGGAGGGGGGGGGATGGGGTATAGAAAAGGTTACGTCAACAAAACAGGTTTTTATATACCAACTGGGTTATATTTTATTTGGTGTATAAAACCTCTATCACCAGCCATTTGCGTGAGTGTAGAAAATCATGCTGATCAGTGTCAATTCATGATTTTCTTGGCTACCTCTTCTCCTTCCATTATTATCTGTTCCTGGCAAAATAGTTTTAGAAATTCGGTTTACAAGTCATTGCATGTCCAAACTTGATAATCTGAAAGTTTATTTATTTGCTGCCGAATATATTTGTCTTATGTTCTGTATAACAGATACGTAACCTTTTAAAAAAACTGTCAATACTGCATATTTCCTGTTAGAAAGTTGCAGGGAGGTTACTTGTATGATAAAGTGTCAGGATGATTGCTTGTATGATAAAGTTTTAGGGAGGCTACTTGTATGATAAAGTTGCAGGGAGGTTGCTTGTATGATAAAGTTTCAGGATGATTGCTTGTATGATAAAGTTGTAGGGAGGTTGCTTGTATGATAAAAGTTGTAGGGAGGTTGCTTGTATGATAAAAGTTGCAGGTGGGTTGCTTGTATGATAAAGTTTAAGAAAGATTGCTTGTATGATAAAGTTGTAGGGCAGTTGCTTGTATGATAAAGTTGTAGGGAGGTTACTTGTATGATAAAAGTTGCAGGGTTGGTTGCTTGTATGATAAAAGTTGCAGAGAGGCTTCTTATAAAGTTACAGGGAAGTTGCTTGTATGATCAAGTTGCAGGGAGGTTTCTTGTATGATAAAGGTCGCATGCCCTTACTCTCGCCACATCATGCACAGGGTGAATGTTTAAATATACCCTCTGACAGAAAAAAACCAAGTCATTATCATGAGTCGAACCTTGGACCTCACGGTTGTGAGGGAAACACTATGTCTCTCAGTCATGCCCCACGTAACAGATTATCTTCTTCTTCTTCTCCAGTGTTCGTTCTCAAACTCCTGAAGATTATCAGGATGTAGTCTAGAGAAAGGAATGTGTTGTCACATACTTTACAGCTTAACTACAATATCTTTGCGTTTTGACCTGACCCATTCAATTTCATGGCATCTGAATCACTTTAATCATATATAGGATGGGACAGCACCCAACCTCAAAAGTGCATAAGCACTTCGTACAACAAACATGGAAGATAAACAGTATTGCTAGTCTTTGCTCCCTTTTCAGTCCTGGCAATACGTGGACCACACAACAGCTGTATGCTGACTGAAAAATGACGAAGGTGTAATAGAGATGTTACACAACTAGTTTATTTACATTCACAATCATAAAATATGATTCTGTCTCCGACAAATTAATCATATCCATATTTATTTATAATTGGATATTTAAAGAATATCTATTCATTCAAACTAAAATGCATATGTGTATGTACAAAACACAATTTACACGTGTCAAGAATATAAATTGATGATACTATAAGTGCCTTTGTCTAGAATTGCATCTCAGCTCAGGAACTGTCACATAAGGCAAAAGTTACTAGACAAATACAAAAAAACTATGTTAAAAAGTTATTGGAAAATTAATTTAAAATAATAGATTTTATAAGAATTGGCTGTCAGTGATTACGTTGTTACTTTGAATATTAAAAATCATTCATAGTGCCGGTGCAACCGAGTTTCATCCTTCTGTTGATATGTCATGTGCTGGTCACACACAGCATCACTCAACTTGGATGATTCAACTTTTAATTGTCTGTCAACACAAAGTGACCAATGAAAATCACGGATCAGTTATTTTATACTAGTTTTTTAAATATTTATCTACCTATATGATATACAGTTTTACTTCAGTCTCTCATCCATTCAGTTCCTACTCAAACCAGGGTAATATCTTGACCATTGGCAGGTATATGAGGTAAAGGAAGTCAGATATATTCTCCATAGAATATGAACACTTTTGTCTCGTTCAACCTCTTACCTAGTTAGACATATCTCTTCCTTTTAGATATTTGCTCCCCATGCAACTCCAACTCCATCCATCATTCCAAGTGTAGAAGGCTATCCAATTCTTTCAGATTTAATGAGCTCTCCATTGCCAAACTGACAGTCACCTGCCTTACCGAACTAGTACTAGAAGCAGATTTGGCTTAATTCATTAATTTCATAATGAATTCAATCCTGTTCATCTCACACATTGATCTCTTATGTCAATGTCCTTGACATCATTGTTTTTATTAATTTATCTAATCTGTTTTCTTCTGCATATTACAAGTTAAACTTTCCCCACCACACTCAGTGATCATATTCTTACTGCTGCCCTCCATCGTGTTCAGAGTATAACTCAATCTGGCTCTCACTACTCACTGCAATGTTCTATTTCACCCTCATAGCTGAACTGTCCAGTTTTCAATCTGGAAACTCATTATGTCTTCAAGGATGATTTCTTCTTAATGGTTTTTTAAATATGACTAGATCCTGAGGGACTTACTTGTCTGTAGCCTACTGAAGGTGCATACTAGTAACCACAGGGGCAATGCACGTTGAGGTAGACAATGTAAAACTTGTCAGTTTGCGCTCAAAACTAGCACAATATGGTTCTCTAAAGCCACTTTCACGGGGCACCATCCATGAGTTTCCAATTGAGTCTAGGAAAGTTATCTACACTATCATTTGTAAGTATTGCCACCCTGACATACATAGGAGAAACTGAACTATGACTTGATCACTTTTACAGACATTTTTGAAAACTTTCATCCTGGTAACATGACCACAACGGCTACCCATTTCCACAATCACAGCCGCAACTTGGATATCTGGGTCAGTGTTATTCAGTCCTGCAAATTGGATCACAAAGGTTGCTTTGTGATCCAGTTAAAATATTCTCTGATAGCTTTCTTGTGATTTTATGTTTGGCTCCTATATTCCTCCTACTTTAGAACCACTGTGATTAGCCGAGTTCTAACTATTTGCCACTTCTGTTCCTTTATGTTTTATCTCCTATGCTACTCTCTGATTTTCTTATCAACTAGTTTGCATTATCACACTCCCTGTAGTATTAACAACTATTTTCCATTTTTATTTAATTTATTGCTATCTTGATAAAGACCTACTGGTTGAAACATTGATTTTCTAACATTTATTTCAGGGTAAACCTGAATTTTATTCTTTTTTCGCTCATATTAACTTGCTATATTATTATAATTAAATACTCAGATGGCTTAACTAGCATTCACCTGTTCTGTCCCTAGAAACAATCAAGACTAGTGGTTTTACTGTATGGCTATGCTAGTTCTACCATTGCATATTTTTTTTCCAGTGGAGTACAGATTTTAAGAAAAAATCGAATTGTACGATAATTTAAATATCATAGCGGAAACATATATTTTGTATTTAATTTCTTTGGCTTCATGCAGTATTTTGATTTAAAAAAACAAGCACGCTGTATAGCGTTTGTATGGGTAATATTGGTATAGGGAAGGAAACCAAGAACTTACTGTAGCCATGAAATGGCCTAGATATTTAATTGACCTGAGAATTTATCAGATTAAGTACCAAAGAGTAAGCCCATAAATATGGGCAGTGGCTGTAGGTTTGGTGGTTTAAAGCATCTCCCCCCCATATCCCATAAAATAGAACATAGCATTTAGTATTAAAAAAATGATATTAAACAATTAAGATGTGGAAAAACATTCCGCCTCCCACCACTAGTGGATTTCACAAAAAAACCATAATTATATATCACCCCCCCCCCCCAGCAAAGTGAACACATTTATACTAATTTTAAGGTAAACAGCCCCCCCCTCCCAATAGAAAATTCACTTCTACAGCCCCGATGTGTACCAAAATGTTGTGTATTTTAAATATCAGTGGACACATATACTTGGAAGTCTCCTACTTACATGATGCACAATCCTTGAAATGTAAGAGTACATGGAAATAAAGATCTGACAGGAGAATTTTGTTAGTGGAAATAGAGTGTTGTTTGTTGAAATACTTTATCTTTAACAGAAATAGATACAGCAGTTATACTTCAACTGCAGGAAATTGAAAACTGAATCTTGTACTAGTACAGTGCTTCACAAAGTTTTTTGTGGCCAGCCCCCATTTTTATACAGATTACATAGACTAGCAATCTAATTCTATCCAGCTCATCCTCATTTTTACTTTACTTATTTAGATACTGCCTACTGTAACAACTGAATGTCTCCCCTATTCTAAATATAGCACAATTGCATGTACACACACTCTAAATAAAGTAATATTTCACATGCAAACAATATTATGTAATTTTTGTGTGCTTTTAAAAAAAAAGCTTCATTGTTAAAGAAATATGCCTATGAGAACTAATTTTCAATAACTTATTCACTGTCCTAATAACGTATTCTACATATATATCCTAACCCTAACCGCTAATTCCGCAACTAATACAGCCTAATTCTAACCCTAATAGTTTATTCTCGAATCTTAACCCTAACCCTAATAAAACCCAACCTCTAAAACAACCCCACCCTTAAATGAGGCCCACAAACCTAAATACCTGCTAGAATTGACATTCATGTTTTTTAACACCATGAACCATGCACAACTACTTAAAAGTTAATGAAATCAATTCACCAAATAACATACCAATGGTCAGATATCTGCACACTTTAGAAAACCCCATTTAAATTACAGGTCTATTCTATGTCCTACATTATAGGACTTAAAAAAAATTATGTCATGTTTACTTCTGCAGTCATCAGAGTAGGCAGAACCCTTATTTATTATTCTTTATTATTAAATACAGTAAAAAATATATATCAAGGTCAAAGTGAAGACACAATTAAGAAACTTTTAAAAGTAATATTAAATTGATTTTCTAAACATTCATAAAATGTGCAATAGTTTATGTTCATCTTAATGCAAAAAAAAAGCTTTTTTTCCCAATTGAAGCTCACCACTGCTTTTAATATGTATAGTAGTGTCCAGGCTTAATCTAGAACTTACTTCCTATCAATAGAATTGCAGGAGCTTATTTTCCTTCCTGTAATTACAAAGCAGTAAACAGATTCAATTTTTGTGTGCCTCTTGATTTATGCCCCATAAAGCCCTCTAATTAGTGAACTTCATCATTCCTCTGTAATATTTAGCACCCCATGCAGTGTCTTATCACCCCCATGAGACAATATCACCAGCTTTGAGGAGCCCTGTACTAGTAGGAATAATAACCTCCATCTGCTAGGGAAGATTGAATACCATTGAGTCTGCTTGGTGTGGTTAGCTATTGTAAACCAATAATGGCAATTTTAAAACAATTGGAAACTTGTACATAAAGACTCACTAAAAGTCTCAGAATCTGTGAATGACAACAAGCAGCTCATAGCTTCATAATTTATTAGTACATGTTATTAAAATAATATTAAACAATAAAAACAAACTAATGTGTAATATGATACTTCTGCATAGATCATATTTATTATGAATAAAACAGTAATTTTTGAAAGTCTAGATATTAAGTGCTAGAACATTTTTGAATGTCTTCAGTATAAACTACCAACTCTGCAAATAATAAATATGAAATTGGTCATTTGTCAGTACCCTTAAATATTTGCATACCAAAATATATCTTGCTATTTCACACAAAAAATATATCTTTAATGTAGCCTTGCTATTTCACAAAAAAAATATATCTTTAATGTGGCCTTGCTATTTCACACAAAAATTATATCTTTAATGTAGCCTTGCTATTTCACACAAAAAATATATCTTAAATGTGGCCTTGCTATTTCACACAAAAAATATATCTTTAATGTGCCCTTGCTATTTCACACAAAAAATATTGACTGCATATCCTATTCAAGATGTTGCAATTATCACAGCATTTCTTGGCTGTAGTGAATATCTAGGCACTGTCACATTCAGTAATTTGTCTTTACTGCACAACTGCCTCTAGCTGAATTTGAGCCGGTTGCCGTGGGCCTTGTAGATAGTCTAACAACCTCTCAACTCATAATTGAATCAAAGCATGTACAGTAATAAATGGTTAACCTAGTAAAAATATTTACTGTTAGCAAACCAAATGGCTACCTAAATCAGTTACGTAATTTTTCTGACATTTGTTTTAACCTTTATGCCCCTATGGGTGAGGTCACGCACCCAGAGTACACGCTCCCGTGTGACGGTGGGCGAGTCCACGCACCATACGATATCGCCCGATTCCCGAGCTCGGAACTTCACGAAGTAATGAACCGATGACGTATAAAGCCCGCCAAACGAAGCTAGGAATATGTCACATTGTAAAGGTCAAATTCTTTTACACATTAGCATTGTATAGAAGGAGAAAACAGGCTGATGTTATCAACGCTTTTTTGGAGCGACTTTTGTCATTTTCGGCCGTATTTTACTATCAAATTGAGTACCTCGTGGCATGGGTAAATGATCGAGACTACATGTTCTAATTGTTGTTTTTTGTGTTTAATATGTTGTTATTTGATAAGAATGTGTGTGCATTCAAAAACACAAAAATAATATGTATCCGGGGTGCCACATGTGTGCATGGACAATAATTACGTTACGTGTCGGCATAGACCTAGTGTTGACCGGACGGACATTATATGCGATTTCTTCACGTTTTATTAGTTATTTTAGTTCATATTTTATATAATTTGGATATAAAACAATACATATACAATAAGTATAGGTATTTATGAGTATTTTATCAATGTTGCCACAAATTGCTCATGTATTAGGGTCGTCAAGAAGATATATTTGCGATTTTGAAAATGGCGTTTTGCGATTTTCCCCCGAATTTTCAACTTCACAACTTGCTCACAACTGTTATATCACACATACAACAACAACAAAACATTATTATATTCACTATTCACTCCTTTATTTAGATGTGCAAACATTATTTTGATATCTTTTAAAACAAAAAAGTTATTGCGTTTTCAAAACACCTACCATCAATAACGCAAATTTTCCAAAAAAGAATTCAGGCCCAGGGGGGATATTTCTTTATTTTAATTCAGGGGCCTAAAGGTTAATAAAAACCACATATTCTTCTGTATGATTTGAGCTAAGTACATAGTGCTTAGGTTTAAATGTATAAACTATGACATTTAGAGCCTTTTGGTTAAGCCTGCATTCAGAATAATTTTGGTCTTGATAGATCTTCAGGCCAGCCACCAGGACTAAGCTTCCAGTCTTCTCCAGGTTGGAGCAGCAGTCTTAAAACTTTTACCTCAGCTCAGTCCAGTGTGGCTAATGTTTTGTCTCAAAAATCATTAAGTCTGGAGAGTCCTAAGTATGTCTTTAGGAGTTTGTATTCTTGTTCCACATGGATATTATCGGTGTGGGACACCTAAATTTCATGGCCAGTTCTAAGTAAAAAGTTGATTGTCTGTCATTGTCTATGCACTTGATGTATAAGGGTCTGTTTCTCATCAATAAAATAAAGTACTTTCTTACAGTGTTATGTATACAGAATATTACTGTGAAGGGTGGAAGAAGATGAGGTGACAGAAGATATTGCTGGCTAAGACCAAGAACTGGATAGGGTGTGAAGTTTCTACACTCATCAGGATAGCAGAGAATAGAGATGTGTGGAGAACTTTCTGCATCACATGTCTCAATATGACACCCCTATATCCTGACAGGTTATGGGTTTTATTATCATTATAAAGATGACCCAGCATGCTTAATTTACTATTTTGTTCAGGTTGATCACATTATCGGTGAGTCTTCAACCTATTTACAAGGCAATAGCTGTGTATTTCCTAAATAGACCTACATATGGAAAGTAGAGGACAAAAGAAATACCATGTACAAAACCAACAGAGAAAAGTGTAATATTGGAGATAAGCAACACACAAGAACTACAACTAGCAAGGAAATGCTCAACATGGAAACAAATGATTACAGTTAAATGGTTATAGTTGGGTTATGTTCCAACTATAACCCAAGTGGAGTTAACTAACTAACCTATCTATTAACTCTGTACTGAGATGCTTTATGTGAACTCTGCATGTTCATCAATTACTGAACCCATTTATTTGAGAGTATCAACTGTGAGTCACAGAGGCATAAAAGAGAAGTAAAGAACTGTAACAATCATCTGCCATGCATGTTGTAATAGATGACTAAAGACTTTGGTGAACAGTTGACTTCCTCCTCTCCCCCCCCCCCCCCCCCCCACCAATGATCTCTGCTATGATGAAGTCTGACAAAGACAAATGCCTGAACTACTGGGAGGGAATCAGGCCTTTAACTTGCAGCATACCTCATTAGTGTGAGATTGTCACAGCAAAGTCTTCTACTCACAAGTCACACAGTTTGTGGCCTTGCAATCTAACAGCAACAATGAGTTAAAAAAGTCATTTGGGACAAAATCTTTGGAAACCTCACCATAAATATGAAATAAAAAAAACCACCATCTAACACACGTAATATGAATTAAAAATTTGGAGCTGAAAGAAAACATAATTTGACACAGGGAATATAAATTATACATCTGGAGTTGAAAGAAAACTCCACCATCTGACACAGGGAATATTAATTACAAATTTGGAACTGAAAGAAAATTCCACCATCTGACACAGGGAATATTAATTACAAATTTGGAACTGAAAGAAAATTCCACCATCTGACACAGGGAATATTAATTACAAATTTGGAACTGAAAGAAAATTCCACCATCTGACACAGGGAATATTAATTACAAATTTGTACTCCCTTTGGTTTCTACCATCATCTCTGAGAATATTCTTGATAAGCAATTTTCCTTTCATTACGGACAAGAATTATTTGCATCTTCTGCTTTTCACCAGCGCAGCACTATAAGACAGAGATTACTTTTCTATGGATGAGCATTAGGAATCCTTCACTCATACAAAATGTATGTTCTGGTTTCCCTAAAAAATAGTGCAGCTCTCAAGTATTAACAAAGTGATAATTTTAATCAAATGTAACTAAAGCTCATCCATAGAAAAGTAATATAATTTAACTAAGGAAGAACGCCTGTGTGTTGCCGGGGCCCGAAAGGGGAGCAAAGAATAGCAACACTGTTTACCTTCCAAGCATGTCATAAAAGGCGACTAAGGAGGTTATGGGATGGAGTTGGCTGTCCCATCCCATATAGGGTCAGTGACCCAAAGCCATGCTGAAGTCGGATGTGTCAGGCCGAAAGGCGCAGATATCGCAGCAATGCTGTAAACCATGACACAACGCATTCCGTTCTCCGGACTACATTCTGCTAATCTGCAGGAGTTTGGAACGAACGAAGAAGAACTAAGGAAGAAAAGATAAACAATAATAAAAACAGGACAAAATTAGGTTACACTAGGTTATCCCTCATTATCATAGTTCCTATATTTTTGGCATGTTGGTTTCTTCCTGAAGCTGATTATTAATCGCCTTCGATAAGATTAGGTATAAAGATTTATCATTTTCAAACGCAGAACATGTTCATTTATGTGAAATACATCTTTCGTACATCCTCCAATGTTGAGAGGCTGATGGTGTCATGTCTGTTGATATTTTTAAAAAAATAATCAAACATTGGGGAAGTACTTTCTTCAGGTCGTGCCAGTCTTTATATCCATAGCATTTTTTAATAATGCCTTAGAATAGCTGTAGAATTATTAATTGAGCTAATTCCTCAGATCATGAAAACTTTTAGCATCTTAATAAATATCTCTGAGTTAATGAAAATAAAACAGAAACAATGGTCTCATTACTGGGTACTACAGCTAGTTATTTCTAGTGGATTTTGGTGCATGGAGTTCCTGTATCTTTTCTTTACCAAAAAGTACTATTAAGTTAAAAAATAAATGACGAAAAGGCAAAATTGTGCATGTACTAGAATCAATCTTGCTTATCCCCAGAATTGTTATTCAAACTTTTTTGCCTAGAAATGGTGGCTTTTAGAGGTTGGAAAAGCAGAGGTGATGACAACTCTGCTTTAAATATATAGTCTTGAATATTAGTTCCACTAACTTTTCTTCAGAAAAAACTCAACCCTGACAACTATATTGATGAGCAATAAAATTAGAAAACAAACTAAATATTATCAAAATTTTCTGGCAGGGAGTCCTCATATGAAATGTTTATGTTGTGCCATACAGTTACCTTATTTATGTGTGATGCTGCAGTGTGATTTTGAAGCTATCTTATGTTATAGCAGAAAGAAAAACAATCATGGTCTTCAAGGTACTGGAACTCATGTTTTCAAAATTGAGTGATAGGCACCCCACAAATACAACTCTCACTAAATAGATTGTGACTAAATGTAGGAACAATTTTTGCAAAAATTCACCAAATAGTAATGCTTTTTCAGCAAATAACTAGCCGGCCATAAAACTAAGCAGATAAGGTCAGCTTCATCTATAAAATGAACAGTCAACCGTAATATGAACAAGAAATTTGAAAAGTATGCTTTCAAATGATCATCTATATGAAACCAAAGTCTACAGAATGCGAATCAAAGAAATAGGACATTATTACAAGTTTGTAAAATACATTTTCCCACCTGCATGAGGAATATGGTGATAGGCCCATATTTTTGTGACCTATGGCATGCTAGAAATGATGTTGGCAGCATTATGTCCACCACATTTAGATTCATTTTCATGCAGCCTTACTGAGGTTAAATTAACCAGAATGATATTTGCAGTCTTCTTCAGCGTTCATTCTCAAACTTCCACTGAATATTTCTTGTTGCAGAACAGTGATCCTACTAAGTTTCATCAGGATGTAGTCCTTGTGTCATGTAATGTATTCCTTCCAGAACGTTGTCTTCCCAATGAACTTTCTGAACCTCTCTGTGTCTTGGGCGATGTGGCTTGCATTTTCTAGCAATGTATTCATGTTATCTTTAATGTCGTCAGTCCATTGTCTTCTTGCTCTGCCCTTTCTCCTCCTTCCTCCATTATTTGTCTTTCTAAACAGTTGTGTCTCTTTATATGATCAAACAGGCGTAGTTTTTTGTGTGTTATTGTGTTAAGTAACCAACACTCTGGAATCTTCAATGTGTTTATATCTGAGTTTCTTTTTTTTTTCCTTTCATGATATTCTAAGTATTTTTCTGTAGCATTTCAGCTCAAAGGCGTTGATCTTCTTTGCCGCTGTTTTACATAGGGTCCATGTTTCACAACCGTATGTTGCAACCGGAAAAATAAAAGCTTGTAACATTAGAACTTTCATTTCTATTTTGTTATTTTTTCCATGTTTTTCAACCGTGTTATTTTACAATATGCCATTGCCAATCTCTTCCTTATTTCTGCCATGCAGTCTCCTGCACCGTTGATGTTTGCTCCTAAGTATTCATTTTTATCCACAAATTCTATCTTGGTATTGTCTATTCTGATTTTTTGTTGTTGTGTTGTTATATCTGTTGACATGATTTTTGTTTGTGCGTGTTTAAATACAAGTTTTGTGATTTGCTATATTTCTTTGTGTTCTTGATTAGTTGTTCCAATCCCTTTATATCATTTGAAAGAAGCACTGTGTTGTCTGCGTAGCGTAGTTACGGGATTAGGATGTAGTCCAGAGAACGGAAATGCACTATGTCACCGTTTTATTTTCGCCAATGGTCCGAAATATCCATTTTCCGCGGGGTTTTTGGTCTAAAGAATTCCACATGAATTCAGAATAATACCACGAACCACAGGGTTCATAAATCAGTGCACTTAACACTATGTTCCTACAGCTCCCTGCTGTTACAAAACTAAACAATAATATAAAAGGAGTCTGAGCAACAAATGGGATAGACTAGAAAAGACAAAAACAGCACTAAATGACTAACCATGGAGATCTCTATAGTGAGAGAAAAATGGTTAGAATATCTTTTGACAACAGGAAAGGACAAAGATGTGAAGATGTGGACAGCTTACTCTCATTGCAAGTCAGTACCAGAAATTGTTAGAAGCAACAGCAATAATAGGTTGTGGAGATCCATGCATCTAAAATAGTCTTAATTGTAGACAGGAGATAGCTTGAGAGCATTGTTCACATAAGTTGATTCCTGATAATGTAACACTTTAAGTAATCATATATTTACTTCTTGTGAGAGCATATATATTTATTCCTCCTGAGAGTTCGGTATTAGAACTAATATAATACAAATATAAGCTTCAAATAGGACTCAAATACAAAAGTAACAAAATATATGAATAATTAATATAATAACAATATAAAATGTGGTTATACATGACTTTATTAATGCACTAAAATCATACCCAACACAGATGAAATGTATGAAAATAATGACACGACATTTGAAAGACAATGAAAACAAGGTATCATGAGTTTAAGACAGAACAAAGTAAAAAACAATGAGAAACAGAAGATAATATTAAAGAAATATGCAGAATAGAATATTAACAAAGATAAACAAATATTGAATACTAAACAAAAATAAAGGTAACTGCTTGTAGATATAAATATCCATTCTCTTCAAACAAGCAGTAACAAATAGAAAAAGTGAGGAAAAAATTATATATTTGTGAAATATAAATGAATAGTAACATTTGTAATACAAATATACAGGGTGTCTATAAAGTTGATGTACTCTGAATTTGAAAATAAATATACATTTTAAATATGATGCTATTTAAAGTTATGTATTTTGATGGTTCAGTGTAC
Source organism: Meghimatium bilineatum (assembly GCA_034231615.1). Taxonomy (NCBI): domain Eukaryota; kingdom Metazoa; phylum Mollusca; class Gastropoda; order Stylommatophora; family Philomycidae; genus Meghimatium; species Meghimatium bilineatum. Next base: position 71,513,040 of record CM067322.1, read on the forward strand.
AGCACTACTAAGTAGAGTACTGTTTGTTGAAGAATTAACTTGTATTTGTTTAGCAGACCAAGAATGGTGCTAACCACTGGACAAAGAGTATTTGTGGTGGAACAAGTGTTTAATAATGGAGATAAAAAAAAAGGGGAAGCTATTATAAAATTTGTACAGAAGTTTCCTGATTCACATATTCCAACCTCTATTTAAGAAATAACTTCGTTGTGCTGTTAGTACACTGTGTTATGTGTAACTTTACCCAATACATGATTGATATGCAGTCTAATTTTTTCATAAATGTTGTGTTAACCTTTAGCATGCCATTGGCTACAAAAGTAACCATTTTGTTTTCCGTTATTTAGTGCATTTGTTGCCTGCTGCTATGCATTGATTTAGCGATGGGAACAACATGTTTAATGTTTACATGACCAGATTAGGCAAATCCTAGCCAGCTATTAGATTAGACTTCCTTTTGGCCATTGTGTTAACATGACAGATGACTCTGGTAGTTGTAATTTTAAAATCTTAGCCATCTGTCCAGATTGACAAATTGCGATCAGTGTGAATCAGGCTTCACAGACTTTGGTTTTATCTGGTTTTCAGTAAAATCATTGTTGTTTGTGATACTTAATTCTTGTTAATTACATTTGTTTTCAAAGTAGATATATGGTCGCAACACATGATTTATTTATGTATTGTTTTGATATGATTACTCACAAGACTAGGCCTATGTCTGGAGAACTTTTCTATTATAAATGTTAAATCTACAAGTTTTATTTATTTCCCCAGCGATATTATGTTAGTGTAGAATTAGGTATTAGATTTACAAAAGATATAGGAGTGTTTTATCAGTGGTGCCACTTTGGAAAATAAAGGCAGGTAATTTTAAAATAATTATTTTTTAACCTGCTTCCTCATCTTTACAACTTCCTCACATCTTGTATCACACACACACACATATATATATATAGAGAGCTAAAACTTACAATATATGCAGTACTCAATTCTTTATTTACAAATATTATAATATTATTTAAAAACAAAAAAGCTACAGTAACATGCATGTTTGTTTTTATGAAATATATATTCACCTGATACTCCCTTCAAACAAAAATGTTATTGCGTTTTCCAAACACTCACCAAACAAAATTTGGAAAAGTTAAAAAAAAAAAAAAAAAATCATCCAGTGGCAGGGAATAGGTAGCTTAACTTTAATCTGGTTTGCTAGAGGTTAATGACATCACACAGGTCCATATTAAATACTAAAAATTCATGTGACTTACCATCACCAGCAATGTAAATGAGGCATAGTGACTTTATGGACACCCTGTATATGTGAGAGTTGCATATTGCCCATGAAAATGTAGCCATGGTTAGATTTTTGTTTTAAAAACATGTATCAGCAACTCAGATCAAATATATGTTTCTGCAACAATGACACAGGAACTGAAATGAGATCTTAATTTCATTCATACCTAATATAAAACCTATATTAAATACAACCTAGAGAGATGAACAGAAAGCATCACAATATTTATGCAATCTCTAATGGCATTTCTTATACAGTTCATGTTAATGCTCCTCATTTCTGGAAATCAGAACCAAAGATGTGACAGCTAAATATGTTTAACCCTTTATAGTCCACAGCAGCATTCTTTATCTGGCAGATACAAGGATAGTTTCCCTGCAAATTCGGTGTCAATCTAGCTGTATTTGGGTAGCCAGTAACAATATTAGGAACAGAAGCAAGCAAGAAAAAGAGTGGGCCATTCCACTTATAAATGCAAAATTAAGTCTTGTGAGATTTGAAAACTTCATAATCCCATTCTGCTATTATATTTAGAATGAGATTAGCTCAGTTACTAGCAAACTGGCTTATTATTCAAATGGGTATATAACTGGCACAGTTGGTGAAGGTAAACAGAGCAAGACAGAACATTGGCCTCTATCATCTTAAAGATAACTCAGGATTAGTGTGTTGTTTGCTGAGTTTGACTTAGTGATGTTGTACAAATATAGCTACAAGTCCTATATAAACATATTCCCTTCCACACTCTTAACTTGCATGGGAGGAGTCTGCGAGATACTGAGCAGCTCAGCTTGTCTGAAGTTATTTTCACCAACCATGAGTTGCAGTGCTAATCATACCTGTCCTGTGCCAGACTTTCCCATGAATCTATATCTACATTGAAGAGCCAGTAATGTCTTGAAATTGTCTTTACAGTATTTGTGAGGTAGAATACACCTCATGACTTTACTAATGGGGATCTCCCTGGCGTAGTGGTTAAGTTGTTCGCCCTGTGTTCAAGAGGTCACGGGTTCGAATCCAGCTCGTGTTGTCTTGTTTATAAGGTGGATTTTTTTGGAGATCCCTGTGGATTATCACTTGAAGCTACGGAGTTACATGCTATGAGTGGTACTCTCGGCAGGCGCGTGCCACTTTGTTGAGAGTGATGGAGTACTTATGGGAAACCAAGTACAGTGAAGTCAATCTTCTATGGCTTTTAAACCTTTTTAAACTTTACTAATACAGTATGGGATACTTTAGATTCTTTAGATTCTCCTTAATCTTTAGATCCCATTCTTTAGATGGGATACTTTAGATTCTCCTTAATTTGTAAAACATGATTGTTAAGTTTGATTGAAAATGTGTGTTGAATGAAACTTTGACACAAATTTCATCATATTAGGTAGAGGGATTGTTTTGAGCTTTACAAAAAAAAAAAAAAAAAAAAAAAAAAAAGGCGCACAACTTTCTTCCATCTCAAGCCATGAAATAATGAGCTAATGATATTACTGTAATAAAGATTATTATCTGCCTTTGTTTGCTTCGAGTGACTATATGTCATGCTCTAGTTTCCTATGAGGAGGATGAGTTGGTTTAAACCTGTTATCAGCTGTGCACAAGTTATAAAAATAAGCACAATATAAATGAAAGTAATAGATTTTAGTGCTGGTGTTAATACAGAAAATTGCGTTTAAGACAATGGATATTGTAGCAAAATTGAATGACATGAAATAAACTATACAAATAATAAGTTTCGTTTTGAATTGCAAAAAGCACAGAGAAATGATACAAAATACTCTTGTATTAAAAGGTGTTAATTTTACTATATAAATAACAATTTATGTTATTATGACTGAAAATTGACACAGTGGGTAAGAATAAGGAGTTGTGGACCTTTTCAAGAACCTCATTCAGTGATGCCAGGCAGAAGTCCTATGGACTGTAAAGGGTTAATGATATGTTTTACGGCTGTGATGTGCTTGACATGACTTCCCTTCAACATGTCCAAACATGTTAACAAGTTCAGTTGTTACAAGGCACTCAATTACAATACACTTAGTTCTTATTATTCTTGTTTTTGTTTTGCTGTTGTGGTCCTTTAGGTGGCGTTATTGGACGACCAGAGTTCAATCCTCCATATTGGTACTTGGCCTTCTTTTCTGATGGTTTCAGGATCTACAAGGAAGATATATGATTTGGTAACAATATAGTGAGCTTTCTATTTCAAAGTTTATACATTCACTACTTTATTTTAATTCTAGGTAAGCTGCAGCAAATATATGTACCACACGATGAATGAAAATGGGTTGGAGAGGAGTGGGAAAGGAGATGATGATGATGAAATAATCCCTTTAGCTATGAGCAGGTAGCTTCTAACCCTTCATAGCCTTTCTGACAAAATAGGCAAAGAGAAAATGAGAAGAGATTTGAAATTCTGTTTAAAAATTGAGCACAAAATCTCCTGTACGGACCCAGAACAACGCACAGTGATGTTTTACCTGCCAAGCAAGTCATAAGAAATGAATAAGGAGGTATTGGGGGGGGGTGGTGGAGTTGGCTGTCCCATTCCATATAGGGTCAAAGTGACTCAGAAGCCATGATGAAGTCAGATGTATCAGGACGAATGGTGTAGATAACGCAGCTAAGTTGTAAACTATGACACAGCGCATTCTGTTGTCCGGATTACATACTGCTGGAATTTTAGAACAAATGCAGAAGAGCGCAAAATTAATTTTTTTATATCAAAAGGTTAATAAAAAAGGCTTCAAACAAAACACTTAATTTGTATTTGATAGTTTAAATTCCAAAAATTATGAACAATAAAGCAATGTGTTGTTGTTGTCAATGTCAAATTGCTGCTGAGTAGATCTACTCTTTGCAGTTCAATGTCCCTTTTTTAAAAAAAAGTGTAAGTCTTCTGAAGTAAACTTAGTGATCCATACAGTGAGTTAGTGATTGTTGAGGGTGTCTGTTAAAGTTTTTCCCTGGCAGTTGAGAGGGAAGGGCAGTCAATGAAGTATTTGACTATTTCATTGGAATGAGATCAGTGTCTACATATGGGTAGTTGCTGTGGTCTGATACGGTTTAAATGGCTACTGACTCTAGCATGTCCTTTTTGACTGAATGATTGATCTCTCCTGCAGTATTTTTTTAATGATTTTATTGTCTTTTGCTTATGTCATTTAACTAAATACATTTTTACCAGTCAGTCCATTTGACCATCTGTTCAGATTTTCCTGGTGTTATTTCTAATAATTTACTTGACATGGATAATTTACATGGATAAATGAATAATAATATAGAAGCATTGAGGATGTATTAATAAAGATAAAATCATAATGAAGCAAACAAGATTTCAACCAGGTCAGTTCAGAAGGCACCCACTCACCTTGCAACTTGAGTCAACATGTTTTCCATCTTGTAAAAGATGTATAAAATCCCTATTAAAAGATGTTGTTTTAGTCATATAATGTGATTAGTTCCTCCAGAAATTTCTTTCATACACAGAAGACTCCAAATTTTAGTGATATATAATAACTTGAGAAGAAGCTTCCAGAGGGGGTCCATGTGTGTATGTAGAGGGAATGCTCCATCATTTTGTGTGCAGATAATCTTAATCTTCTGCTTTCATTCGTAAACTCCTGCAGATTAGCAGGATGTAGTCTGAAGAACTGAATGTGCTATCATGGATTACAGCTTGGCTGAAATATCTACACCTTTCAGCCACACATCCACATGACTTCTGGACCACTACTCTATTTTTGTCTTTGTTATCTTCCACATGCACATTACTTAGTGTGTTTGTATAGTCTGTGTTTACAGTTCTCATCATTGATGTGAGGCTTTCACTTGGTCTGATCTGACACTCATGATTTAATATATTTTGGCATTCCACTTTCCTAGTTCTATTTCTATTTTATCTATCAATAGTGCATTAATTGTTTGTATGCACTGATGTTAACAGTCACTAAACTTACATGATCTCCAGGGTTTCACGTTTTTGTCATTTTTTATTCACTAATTATTTGGTGAGACATGTCTGTGCATTTTTTATAAAATAATTGTGCATTTTCATTTCCAGTTTGTATTTATTTCCTGATAAATGTCCCTGTTGGACCTTAATGTAGAAAAGGTCCTTGTTCCTTTGTTTATTATTTCTTTTTTACATTGGTGTTACAATTTTGTAGTTAGATTATCTAGTAACAATATCACACTTATAGTAATTATATAGTAATTATTGCTTCTTAGTTGTGTTACTGCAGCACTCTCCACCTTGTCAGATATCCTCTGACAGTCTGGTTATTTATAGTAGCCTACAATGCAGTAACAGTTTGAATTTATAGTATCCTTCTCTTAGATGAGGTGCCCTCATAAACTTACAAATTCTCATCTATCCAGCAATTACAGTGAATAGCAAACACATCGGTTGTCATGCTTCAGAACCAGTGTGTCACACACATAGCCTAGGTCATTGCACTGTTCACAACCGCAAATCACATAAACAAAAGTTAATGAGCAATTGTTAATATAACATTATATAATTATATAGATCCATATATCTTTCAAAAGTAAATATAAATGTGTAAACAAACCTGAAAGGAGCACATAAGAGATTCATCGACAGACATCATTCCTCCTGCGTTATCAAACTCTCCACAGTAGTTGGGGGCAGAGAATAGGGTTACTAGCTGGCGTTTAGCAAAGAACTCATAACCATCTTCAACAACCTGTCAGAACACAAACGATGAGATTAATGTGGAACTCATAAACAAAAGACTATGTTGTTGTTTTGTTGATATCCAACTGCTGCTGAGTTATCTACTCTTGGCAGCTCAATGTCATTTTTTTAAAGGGTGCAGGTCTTCAAAAGTTGAATTAGCAATCCATATAGTGAATTAGTAGTTGTTATGGATGATTGTAAAAGTTTTTTTGTCTGGCAGTTGAGAGGGAAGGGCTGTTAATAAGAAGGTGTTTTGTTGTTTCAAAGCAGTGTCTACATGTGGATAGTTGCTGGAGGACACATGCGGTTACTTCTGTGGGTACCACCAATGGCCCACCAGGAAGCTTTGTAGTATGCCATTTATACAATTGTAGACCCCCTCTGAGTAGACATTGCACTAAGCCGAAAGCTGATGTTTCCTGGGTATCTTCTTCTTCTTCTGTGTTCAGCAACTGTGGTCATGCTATATTGTCAGGCCCGTCGTCAAGACAAAGTCCCTCAACTTCTCCAGGTCAGGGTGGATGACCCATAGTTTGTACTTCAAGTCTGTATCCTCTGGCCAGATCTGCTGTCTCTGCTCTATGTATAATGAGCAGTCCTGAAGTATGTGTTCTGGATCCACATGGACATTCATCTGTGTACGAGATCCTCAATCGGTAAAGGTGACCCAACAGTCTGCAGTGGCCTGTTCTAAGGCAAAATATTGTGGTCTGTTGATATCTTTGGAGGAGATGTATTACATCATGTTTGTATTCCACTTCCATTTTTTTTCTTCCACTTTGCTGTGTATGTGTTGCGGATTATTGTTTTTACTTCTCCGTAAGACAGTGGGTGTCTGTGTTGCTCCATTTCACTTCCTGCTTTTGACAGAGCATCCACTTTCTCATTTCCCATGATTCACAGTGTGATGGTATCCATTGAAGGGCAATAGCTGATGATTTGTGGATCTGTTTTAGGTCATGTCTGATGTTGTGCAGAAGGCTTTTGTTTCTGTTGCTCTGGATTGATTCCAGTAGGGATCTGCAATCTGTGAATATGGCTATCTGTTTTTGTCTTGGCAGTCCTGATTCGGTGAAGGCTTTCAGTGCTTAATGGAGTGCAACTGCTTCTGCTCTAAAGTTAGAGGAGTATTTCCCGGTTGGAAAAGTTCCTGGGTATAAAAGAAAGCTCAGAAAAACCATCCCACTGTACATAGGAAGTGAGTTAATCACTTGCAATTCCTGGGATTCTCAAACAAACAACAGTTGCTGGAGGCGAATGCATGAAATACTCAGGTTTAATTGAATATGCTAACACCAGCCTTTAATGAAGTTCATATGGATGGAATTTTGGCTCAAAATATAGAATGTTAGGGGTATTTTGGGCAGAAATAAGGAATTGTCATTCTGGAAATTGACAAGTATGCTATACATATTATAGTACTGTATGAACTGCACTTGCATTTTTGTATTATTACTTATCTCTCTAGTAATCTAGGGATTTCCGTGGCATAGTAGTTAACAATATGTTTGTTTTCAACCATGCATGTTTGCTACCAGACCATGTCTTGTTTATTGGTGCATTTTTTCAGAGATTCCTAGGAATTATGGCTTGAAGTTACATAGTTAACTGCAAAAATTCTTGAGTCTAACAGGAATTGAACCAGTCCATTCAACGGCACCACATCACCTAGCAACTCTTGTACACGGGTTTTGCCGTACTTGACTAAGCGCAACTCCAAAAAAGATGCGATTTTGTCAAGACATTCAAACTGTGCACTCAAGTCACTGAGCTCACCAATCGAGACAAGGACTATTACAATAACAATTAACTTACTGTACAGATATTGAAGTATCTTCAGTAACAACAAATATATAACATCCATATTAGTTCTACAAAGGTCAATAGGTCTTCTTGTAAACATGGATAACATATATAGACAGTACAATTTTGTTTCAAATAATATGTGTATTATTTTAATATGTGGATATTTCAAATCTATAAAAACAAAAAGTTATTTTGTTTTCAAAACAGCTACCAAAAATAACAAACAAAAAAAAAAAAAGAATTTGGCTGCAGGTGAAAGATTGCTTAATTATAATTCGGCTTTCTAAAGATTAATTGGCTGTTTAGTCTGTTCTGAAAGATGATAACTTGCTAAGCTGACAAGATAGTGATAGTTATCTTTTGGGTGGTTGACTTTCCTAACAGCTTTGATCAGGGTTCTCTTTTCCTGGTAGGTAATTTCTTGGTATTTTTGTTCCTGTGTTGCTCCATCTTTTTCTAGCATATCTGCCCTTTTTATTTCCTGGTATGCCACAGGGTGCCGCAGTAACCAAAGAAACAAACAGTAATGCAAAATTAGTTAAACAGGTAACTAGGAAAACCTAACTATGAATAAATATAGATGAAAAGGTATATAAAAAAATATGCAATACCTTTTTCAAGAAACTAATAACGTTTAAACCAAACAAACTTGAGGACTGATATGTCGAAAATTGTCCTGTTTTGTTTTATTTCATGTTTTTTATATACCTTTTCATCTATATTTATTCATAGTTAGGTTTTCATAGTAACCTGTTCATCTAATTTTGCATTACTATTTGTTCCTTTGGTTACTACAGCACTCTCCACTTTTGTTGGACACGCTCATTTGGTTATTTTTATTTGTCTTCTTGCCACTACAGTACATTGTTTTCATTGTCTACTTGTTGTTTCTCATTTTCCTTTAGTATAGGTTTTTTAAAATTATATCACTTCATCTAACTCCCAATGCTTATCAAGTTTGTGTGGTTTTATTTGGTTTAAGCGTTGAATTGCTTTAGGTACCAATAATATAACTGTTTTGATATAACTAATAATATAACTAAATGTTATCTCACCTGATGAGCTCTACAGATAAGGTCAAGATCATGTCTATTGAGAAACTTGCTGACTACATCTGCTCCAAAGGTGAAAGACACACCCCTATCATTTTCGCCCCAACCTTGAACATCCTTGTCTGGATCTGACCACAAGAGGTCACACAACAAACCTGGAGAAATTATAGATTAATTAGTTTCACTTCAAATAAAATATACATGTATTTCTGAACAAAGAGCTAATAGTTTTAATTAACCGTTTCCCCCTTAGAGCGCCTCAGCGCGCCTTTTACTGGCTGCCTCCTGGAGCGCCTCAAAGACGCTTTTTTTTACTTGTTTCGTTGCGATCGATATTACATTTTTTGTGTGTGTCGGGTCTATTAGAAACCATGACGATTGCGTAGATCCGTGGTTTAGCTTCTGTTTTATGCTTTAATCGGAGAAATCGGACATAAAAATGATTTATCACGATTTTTTTAAAATTAGCGAAGTTTTAACCGATTTTCGAGTCGCTGGAGGCATTTAAATTTTTTTTTTTTAACTTATGTCGTTGCGATCGATATGACATTTTTAGTTTGCGCTGGGTCTATTAGAAACCATGACCATTGCGTAGATCCGTGGTTTAGCTTCCTGTTTTATTTTTTAATCGAAATAATCGGACATAAAAATTATTTATTACGATTTTTTGTAATTAGCGGAGTTTTAACCGATTTTCGAGCTGCTGCCGCTCGGTTTTTGTTACTTGTTTCGTTGCGATCGATATTACATTTTTAGTTTGCGCCGGGACTATAAAAAACCATGACCATTGCGTAGATCCGTGGTTTCGCTTCTTGTTTTATTTTTAATCTAAAGAGATCGGTGGAAAAATGAATTTATCACGATTTTTTAAAAATTAGCAAATTATTAGACCTAATTTGGGAAATGGAAGATATTATTCATATGTACACTGATGATGACAGCCGTAGTTAGATGGAAACATGCACGATGTGGGTAATTTGCGTATCAAATATAACGTGGAAAGTGACAGTGAAGTTCTTGTTAGATAGGCCTAATGTTTCCGACAAAGAGATGGACATTCGTGGCACTAATTGTGACATCGCAAATTTCGCCTTAGTGATGTAGTTTTTCGAGTAGAAGTTGAGTACAAAACATTGGGTCTGTACATAATCTTGATGAGATTGCCACACGTTATGAATACTTTAGCATCATTGTCAACGATGAGTTTATCAATTTGCAGCCGATCTGACAAATTTGTATGTAATATAACGCAAAGAACAAACAAGGAAAGAAGACACGCACTGAACATCTGCAACCGCCATTGAAATAAAATGTCATTTTTAAAATTTATATTATGATAGACCTGTGTATTCTGTTTGAGTATGGCATGTACTGAAGTACATATGACAGGTTCAACGTTTTGGGCATCTCACCCTGTTTGGAAAAAAGGGTATTTGAGAATATATCACAATATTTTCGTCTCAATATGACTCCTCTACCCAACACCCCAAAGGTAAAAAAATAATTTTCCCCACATTATGTCGAGTTTGACAGTTTATTATTTAAAACATATATGTATTAAATTATCTTTGATATAGGTTTATGCAAGACTATTCATTTTTCTGTTGATCTGCCAAGTCTGAGTATGATATGATGAATAGTTTGAAAGAAAATGTAATTTTGTCATCATCATATCCATATTTTGGAGGAGTTGTTCCCCTTGCCTTAGGGATCAGGGATTGGCAATTGAGAAATCTCATAGGGGTTAGGGTTAATAAATGAATATGCTAGATGACAGACATTTATTGTGGAATATATGCCATTTCATATTTGCTGGGATTTAGCCCTTATAGGTGTCCCCAGAAGGCAATTAAATGGCTGATTTGGCCTGACTTTAACCTAATGAATGAGACAGCCAGTTGCACACCTAGTCGCTACTTATGACATGTATGACAGGTGAATGATAATATAATAAGGAAGCACCAAGGATTTATTATTATAGAACAAAATGGGTATTTACTGGGATCAGTCAACAGATTTAAACTTTTTAATATTATGTGTATTTTCATTCAGCTCTCAAGACCTTGTTGAACTCCGATTAAAAAGTCAATAGGTCTGCATCTATCTGAATTTATTGTTTGGGACAGGAGAGTGTTGTAGCAGTGAAATAGAAAGTGATATTGCGCACTATGAATGTAAGACTGATAAAAGCAGAATTTAAGAAGTGGAAGAAGATGCATCCAACTGCAGAACCAAATGATCCTTATCACCAAATGTCATGCAAAGAACAAACCATTAGCTTTGGTCTACGAACAAATAATAGACTGAGAAGTCACATGTTCAGAAATTTCCAAATTGACAAAACAGACACGTGCAATTGTAGACAGTTCAGAGTCTGCAGAATACATTCTAGGGGTGATTGGAGCTCGAGTTCCAGGGCCAGATGTGTGGCCTCAGCTTTGCTATGACCGTGTTTGTTCAGGATGTCCCTGATTCTTTCTATCCATCTTTTTTGTGGTCTTCCTCTGACTTTGTACCCTGATCACATTTGGTTATATACCTGTACAGGCAACTTGTAGTGACCCATTTTCAAAATGTGGCCAAACCACTAAATATGCTGCCTTTCTATGTATTCTGTGCAAGGTGTTATACCTATTCATTCCCTGATGATGATTATTTAAATGAGGAGACAAAACTGAACATCTGATGCATCTTAGAAAAATTAGGAAATATTCCTAGTACAAGATGAACATATGCTTGAGGGGACGATTAAGGAGTGTATGTAGCCAACAAGCTATGAAAGCCGTTAGCATGCATAATCTTTGTATAGTCGATATAGAAAACTAAACTAAACTATAAATTTAGTATCCTTTAAATATACCTGTGTCTGGCACATCTGTTGGTCTCATGATACGTCTAATTTGTTCCATTGACTGCAAGTCTGGGGAGAGGCCTGTTAATAGAATAACAAGATAATAATATTTTAACAGAAGCTAATTCTGCAAGATTTAACAATAGTACTTACCTTAAAACATGAGGTCGATCAGCTTTACAATAACATCAACTTTATGTTTGCGTTTCTATAGTGTGCTCGAAGTAGTCGATAGATGAAAGACTATATGCCAAGATACTTCAATTTGTCTTGAATTTGATCATTGCTGCTTGGGAGGTCAATTTATACAATGAAATTATATAAAGAACATTTATTGGTTATAATGAGCCAATATCATTTAATTTTTAACGAGGCCTGAAAGGGGAGCAGAAGTATAGCAACTGTTGACCTTCCATGCATTCCGTAAGAGGTGATTAACCTTCACCAAGCCTATATCAATCCCGGCCGCCAAGAAACAAAATGGTTGCGCATGCTTTTGGCGGCCCGGCCCACCCAACGATAATATCGTGAGATTTACATGTACCACAGTCCGTGCACATAGCTGGGGACATGCGCAATCGAAGCCGGTACATCCCCCACTTCTGAAATGATCATTTTTGAGAATGGCTAGCTATTCGTAAAAGTTTAAGAGCAATTAATCTGACCACATCTGTACACCGGTATGATGCCATGATGATGGATCGGTTTTATAGACCTTTATTTCATCGTATTTCGAATAAAATAACATTGAATCGTGGCTTGAATCATGGATTATTAGGTTATTTAGTTTCACAGCAGTGAATATACAGAATGCCGTGTTGGTTTGGGGACTTGTACATTTGATATAGAATATTTTGAAGTGGCAGAAAAAATAACTCTAGGCCTAAGCTCAAAGAACGATTTTACTGCAAATCTACATGTTTTATACAGTTCCCCCGGCTATATTTTGATAATTTCGCAATGAAAGAACATAAATACAACAGATTTGCGTGATTTAGTTTACAGTGTTGCCAAGGAATTCGATATGTAAGGTAAGTTTTTTTCTTCTCATTTTTTCCCTTTTTATTTGTTATAAAATATATGTTTTTTGTGAAAAACGTCTTTACCACTTTCTCATACGTCTGGTATCACACACACACGTACATAAATTACACCAATATATGCATAATTCAATTCTTTATTTATATGTGCAAATATTATTTAAATATCTCTAACAACCAAAAAATTATCACATTTTCAAAACAGTCACCATCAATAACACAAATTTTCAAAAAAGAATCCGGTGGCAGGGAGACATTTCGTATTTTTTATTCTGGCTTGCTAAAGGTTAAGGAGGTTTTGGGATGGAGTTGCCTGTCCCATCCCATAAAGGATCAAAGTGACACAGAGGCCATGTTACAGTTGGATATGTCAGGCAGAAAGGTGCAGATATCGCAGCTAAGCTATAAACCATGACACAGCATTTCCATAGACCTAGTTGAATTACATCCTGATAATCTGCAGGAGTTTGAGGATGACTGTGGAAGATTGCGCTCCCAGCAAACTCATAGGTACTCCTTCTTCCTCAGCATACGACAAAAAGTATGAATGCTAATGATTCCTGTGGCCTGCTGGTTAAACACATCCTCATTCCTCTCTGCAGAAGTCCAGTTCTACTACTACCACCACACTTAATATAGAACTCTTCGAACCTCATCCTTGATAGGGGTGTCCACATTAAGCAAGTGCTCATGAAGCAATTTCAGCATGTTGCTCATATCCATTACCAACATTCCATCTATTGATGCCTTAGTCTATTTGCTCTCTCATTACCGTGCACGCCATGTTCCAGACAGTAGATTCATTTGACGAGCTATAGAAGCCATTCGCAACAGCTCATGTCATTTTGAATTTTCCGAAGCATGGATTGGAAGATCGACAAGATAACCAACCTTAAAGACATAATGTCACACAAACTTCACAAATATTTGTGAGCTGAACTCACTGTACCAATTGATGTCTCTCACACCTTACTAACCAGCTCCTTAATTTTATGGTACTGCATTCTATCAGCTCCAGGGACAGTGCATTATAGGCACAATACATGTTAATGCAAATTTTCTCATCACATATGTTGAGATTAATTTAAAAAAATTAACAGATCATGGAAGAAATGTTACTATTGAAATTACTAACAACTTTAGTCAAAAAGCTTTGTAATCACTCAAGTATTTCATTAAATAACATAAGTTTTTAAAATGTTATAGCATGTGTGACAAATTAAGCTCCTATAATGGTTGGTCATCAAAAATGTGTCAACAAATGTCGCTAACAATCCAGTCATTCATTGTTAACATTTAATCATGAAACAAATTAAGAGGCTCCACAAATCTATGGATTTGGTTATCAATATTATTATTAGCATCAAGACAAATTTTTGGAAAGACAGATTGTTTCTTAGCTTCTATAGTAACAATGATAATGAGTTTTAATGTATTTTACTCACGGAAGTAAGATTGCTATCTCCATCAAACTGTTTGAATAGATTCTTTATTATTTTATGCCGTTATGGAGTTTCTACATTCAATGAAAGGGTGACTTTAAAGTGAAACTTCAGCACTACAATGTGATTCAATCATTCAGACAGATTGAACTATGAAATAATCTTAGGCAACAAGGAAACTGAATTAGTCTCATAAAGATGAAAGAAATTTATGACCTGATTCATCAATCAGCAAACTGAGAAAATGTTTACAAATAACGTCAGTTGTTATGAACTTTCTAAATTTTCATGTCAGTTATAGCAATTAGGCAAGAAGATGCTGAAAGATGTAGATTTGGAGTCTATTGTCACCAACTGGAGGCTAATGTGGAAGATGTGATAACTAGATTTAAAGATTTGCAGGGACTGAAAATGCAAGAACAGGTGGTTGACTCATTTTAAAAAGATGGAATACCTGTTAGCCAATGTCTGGAAGAATACATTGAGCTATAAAATGACGAGGCAAAAGTATGGATTATGCATGTTTAATACAAAACATCATATCTCTGCATATCCAATCAGTGTGACCATGCAATGGATCTCTGGACATAGCGATATAACAGGAAATGAAGTATTGGACAGACTTGAAAAAAAAGGCGCCTCAAAACAACAAAAGCAAAGACCTTTGTAGTATGGGAACAGTCAAACAGATCCTCAGAAACAACACCAGGGGAATACAGCTGAACAGATGGGCTCACTGGTTGAAATGTAATTAGTGAAATGACACGGCCAAAAGATGATAACATAAACAAACTCTGCAGGAGAAACCAATCCCTTATCTTCCAGTTTCGAACAGGACATGCAAAGATCAATAGCCATTTAAACCGTATCAAACCCCAACAACTACCCACTTGTAGAAACTGTTGTTACCGTTCTTCTTCAGCGTTCATTCTCAAACTCCCACTGGATCTCTGTCCCACTAGATTTCCAGCAGGATGTAGTCCAGAGAATGGAAATGCGGTGTGTCGCCGTTTTATTTGCACCAATGGTCCGACACATCCGTCTTCGGCGGTGTTACCGTTCAACTGCCAGGAAAAAACTTCTAAAGACACCTTTAACAGTCACTAACATACTGTATGGATCACTAAGTCAAACTTCAGAAGATCTG
The DNA here is from genome assembly GCA_034231615.1 of Meghimatium bilineatum. Taxonomy (NCBI): domain Eukaryota; kingdom Metazoa; phylum Mollusca; class Gastropoda; order Stylommatophora; family Philomycidae; genus Meghimatium; species Meghimatium bilineatum. The sequence goes on from CM067322.1 coordinate 71,528,371, forward strand.
CACTTTTTAAAGAATAGCATTGTACTGACGAGTAGAATTACTCATCAGCATTTGGGTATCGACAACAACATACATGTGGACTCAGATTAAACTGCCCTAGCCTCAACTGTAGCAAGAGACTAAACTATTCATTTCAGCATTTTCAACAATATATTTAGCCACAAAAGGCTTTAGTTAAGTAACAATGCTGCAGCAAAAAAAATGTGACAGGTGAAACTTTAAAAAAAACAACATATATAGACAATATGTTGGGCAATTAGTAGTCAAATAAAGTGCAGGAATCATACTAAAATTCTTGTTATTTGCATAGTTATGATCACACAAATGTGATTGGCGAACAATGGTGATCATAACTGTAGATAGAAATACATATTTTAACACTTGCAATATGTGCTATATATTTCTTTTCAAGCATATTTATGAAAGGAAATAAAATAATCTTTTACCCCCATGGCAACAGAAGATCTTCTCATCAATGATTGCTGCTATTGGTAAACAGTTGAAGCAATCTGTGAATGTTTTCCACAATCTCACATTGTAGCGTCGCTTACCTGTGTACATAAAATAACATGAACAAAATCAGCTGCAATAATTATGAGCCTATTCCAACTGTTATATTAAAAATAGGAACAAAATGTAGAGATGCAGTGTTTGATATAAGTATACTTACATGATAAACTTTTTATCATTTTCAATGACAAATGACATACTAGAGATGACATGGTTAGCATGTGTTATGGTAACTATTTCCTAAGATTAGGTTGACCCCTAAACTATGTATGGTAAAACATAACCTCTATACTAGGAAATCATCCTGAACCCTTTCCCATTGTTTTAGTGGACCTATTTTTGAAATGCCACTAAAATCTCTGTAGTTTTATTGTGTGTGGGGGGAAGAAAGAGTTAGAGTTGGGTGGTTAACAACAGCTTCATTCAACTTGTTTTGTAACTGCTAAATATCATGGTATATATTCAAAGGATGGGTATGCGGGGAATGGGTTTGGTGTTTTGAATCCCTCAAAATCCTACAGGCATGACATGAAAGTCATTTGAAAAAACTTGTACTCACATTCATCATAGAAGCCATAAATTCTGTTGATGCTTGCACACTCATGATTTCCCCGAAGTAGGAAGAAATTTTCTGGATATTTGATTTTGTAAGCCAGCAAGAGACAGATTGTCTCCAAGGATTGTTTGCCCCTGTCTACATAATCTCCAAGAAACAAGTAGTTGGATTCGGGTGGAAACCCACCATATTCAAACAGCCGTAATAAGTCTGTATACTGTCCGTGGATATCACCTGTTAAATAAGAAAGCTATTAATGCTTACCAGCTACATTAGGCAACAGAGCATTATACACAAAATAATCAAAGCATTGTCTAAACATTGATGTTGTTGGCATCTGAATATGCAAGTCATGTATACATGCTATATATCATTTTAATCTGCAGATATTGGACTTTGATTCTATGTGTTTTATAGTTGAAGGATGTGTTATAGGTTAATAATTTACTGTAAACCTTTCACAAGAATAAACAGAAAAATAAAAAATGATCAAATATAAAGAAAAAAACTGCCTTAATTCAGTTATCCTCAAACAACCAAAAGTCATTAATCTTACAAATTGAATGTCTTACAATCTGTGCACAAAAATATTTTTTTTAAATTGCCAGATTTTCATATGAACAGTGAAGTTGGGACAGTCATGTAGTATATGTTTTGGTGTAATTTTTGCCCCACAGTGAGTTGGTTGGTATTTATTGCAGTGTAGTTTTCCTGGACATTTATGAGATGCTTTGCCTGCTATCTTGATTTTGTCATGTTTGGTGTGTTGGATAGCTTGTAAAGTTGATTTTAAATCTCTGAACACTCTATCATCAGATGTACTGGGCTGAAAGGTGCAAATAGTGTAGCTCTACTGCTAAACTAGCAGCACAGCACATTTCAAACTCTCTGGCTCAAACCACATGAATATTTGTGTGGATTATTTGAAAGTGAACACAGAAGGAGAATCACTGAAGATTGCTACTTTTTGCTATTATTGCTTTGATAGTTACATGCTCATGCTGACAAAATAAATTCTACCAAATTACAAAAGCTTTAAAACAAAATAGCATCACACCCTGCAGAGTGAACAAAATAGTTGATTTGTTTTACCACATATTTTAAGAGGAGCCTCCAGTTCCAGAAGAATAGGTTGACTTAAAAAGATTTCCCTTGACTTGAGACAAAGTCCTCTGACCTCTGATTCTGTCATTTGGACCGTCTTCCCTGGACGACATCCTCTGACTAAGACAAAAAATAATAATAAAGTGGCGAAGACAATCCTATGCATCATCTAAAAAGATATAAGTAATACTTAGTAACACAATAATATTTTTCTGGACATCCTCGGACAGTTTGATCATTTATACTTAACATTAATAGTTTTTATTTACTCAAAATGTATATCAGAAAGTGACATACACTTTGAACATGAGGTTTAGTGCAACAAAGATAAGAACTACCAGTAGTTAATGATATAATGGATACCATATATTTCCGCATATAAACCGAGAATTATTATATTTTTTTTTGCTAACGATGTATGGCGGTATGCACATAAAAGAGTACAACACAGTTATTTAAAAATTTAGCGGTAGAAACAAAAAAACAAGAACACAGAATACCATCAAATACTGGTGCAGAGTAAAAAGCTTTTCTGTAAAACAAAAACCAGCTACTTGCATGTTCTTGTTCGATATATTCAAGACAAGAAAAAATACCTATGCCATGGCATGTATACAGCTGTGGAAACACAAAAAACGATAACACAGAACGTCAATTATCTGTAACTGAGCAAAAAACTTACTGGTACCCATATAAACAGAACAAGTTTCTATAAACTCCACAAAGTGTAAAATTTCGACACAATAAATCAGTCCCAAGTGATAGGAATTAAAAGTATGATCTTGTGTATGTTGAATTCTGTATGGAGGTCATTGTGTTAAATTACGGTAACCATGGGCAGATTCAAAATAGAATATGGATCCTAGTAAAACAAGTAAAAAAGTGACTCTGGGAGAAATATGGGAACCACTGTTGCGATACTGTTACTAAAAATAGCTAGTCTGGCAAAATACCAGTACACTGTTCCAAAATGGTGGCACTATATTCCAAAATGGTGATAAGTGGTCTATTGATGTGATAAGACAGCAACTTCTGTGTGCACTTGGTGCTGCTTCAGAGACACAAAGGATGTGGTAATGCCACTGTAATGGCCATCATTTCAGACTGAATGAATAGGATAATTAGGAAAATTGCTGGAACCTGGCAGATATTGGTTTAGTGACAGCTGGGGATGGTAATTCTGTGTTATCTTTGATTTGTTTCCAGCTACTCCTTCATTCATTCAGGTAATGTGAATGGGGCAAATGAAAGAAATAACAATGTAACTTATTGTTACTGCATTTTGTGTTCATTTCCATTTAGCATGATTTAATTTGTCACTTCATTCTTATAATAATGGGATTCCACAGTATTATTACCAGCATTATGTTTTCCTCTGTCTATAATAGGATTTTAGACTATTGACACTTTCTGGATGTCAAAATTACCTCCATTGCTTATTAACGGATGAGCGTATAAATGAAAATATACGGGATGACTGTTTCATTATCCAAGAATTATGATAAATGGAGCTGTTTCATATGTGAAATTTTGGGCTATGGATTTTAAAAAAATAATGCTTTGATGTTGTGTAGTAGTTGTCCCTTGATTCCGTATATTTCTAGTGCTTCCCATAATATGTCTCTGGTTATTCTGTTGAATGCTTTTACTTAGTCGACAAATATGATGTTCGACATTTTGTCATTTAATAGCTTTTTTTGCTTAGTTTTCTAAGGGTAAATAGTGGATCTGTGCATCCTGCTCCTCTTGTGAAACCAAACTGAGCTGGACTTAGTTTAGTTGTTTGTTGTTCTATGATGTGTCTTATTCTTTGTTCTAATATTTTAGCGAATATTTTCCCAGTGTGGCTGAGTAGCGAGATGCCACGATAAGTTTCACATTCTCTTTAGTTACCTATGTTTTTCCATATTGGAACTATAATTGAGTCCTCTTTTCTCCGTTAGCGGTGTGCACGGAGCAGGCTCGTCAAGCCTGTCACAATGAAGTTGGTTTTCACTTATAGATGTCACATCAGGATAGACAATAGTTCTTTCATAAACAATAACGGTAAACTTTTGGTGAACGAGTGCTCATTATATTTCCGCAGAAGCAGGAATATACCAGTAACTTAGCGCTCCCAATGGGACATCAGAATAACAGTCAGCTGTTGTATGCTTGCAAAATTAGCAGTATACATCTTAAGCGTTCATTTTCAAACTCCCACTGGATCTCTCTTGTAGCAGGACCATGTTCCTATTAGATATCCAGCAGGATATGATCCAGAGAATGGAAATTTACTATTAGAGAATGGACTATTATAATAAGCTCATAAGCACATATTCCCCCCCCCCCCCCTTTTCCCAATAGAAATTTTTCCCAAAAAAAGTTGGATATACAGTAAAAAATTTTTGGTCCAAAAGATTTTTTAAAAACATATATTATATGTTAAATTATGGAGTATTGGATGTGCTTAATGATTTTGATGACAATTGTTTGAAACATTATGAAGTGTTTAATTTGTAGAATCTAATACAGACACACATTTAATTAAAACGATGCCAGTTTGTTGCAGTAGTTACACAAGTAGTCAATGAGTAGTTAGAACGAGTGCAAGGCTTTCAGAGAAATTCCACATACACTCTAGTGTGCGACAAGGATGTGTTCTATCTCTCCCTGCTATTCATTACATATATCAATTGTATATGTGTAATTTCTAAGACCAATGAAGAAGACAACCTCCAGAGCGTACTTCTTTTTTGCAGACGCTCAAGCAGTACTATCAACATCAGAAGAACTACAAAAACATATAAATAGATTCAACACAACATGTAGGGACTTTAACATGAAGGTAAACACAGAAAAAGCAGATGTCAATCGCAAAAACAGGAAGAAAAACCACTATTTTCATAGATGACCAAAAAGATTGTTTGTAAGAAATAAAATGGAAGATAACAGTGTGTGAATTAATGATAAGACACTTTAAACACATGTGATTAGAACTAGAAGCGACAATTTTATTTCCTGATGTAAAGTATATCAGTGAAAAACACCATTGCGACTGACTAGCGCACCAGCAGTGCTAACAAATAAGGTGCTAACAAAGAAATGAAGTTGAGACGACATCGGTTTAACAGTTACATTGAATGTGTGCTGTCTAGGAGACAAGGTAATAGAACTGATTAGTTTTATGAAGAAAAGCAAAGTAGAAGTTTTAGGTATAGCAGTTGTCAGGAAAAAAGGAAGTAACAGTAAGAAAGTTGATAAAAACTATGCACTAATATGGAGCCATGTAGATTAGAATAAGAAATGTGCTGGCTTTATAATACATCCAAATCAAGCAAAACATACAGTCAAAATAGAATTCATTTCAGAAAGAATCATAAAGCAAAATTGATTGAGATGCGGTGCCAAAAAGCAATTGCTGTAACATATGCTGGTAAACCGTCACCGCTGCTTAAAAACCCAGCTATCAATATGGCGACCCAATGACAGATAATAAACACTATCTTTATGTTACCAGTGCCAGACATGGCCCCTGACAAAAACACTTGAGAAAGATTACAGCTTATAGGAGATGAAATGGCAGAGAAAGGCTATAAATGTCACCAGAAGAGACCGAATGAGATGTGAAGACATCAGAAAGATAGTACAGACCATATCATGCAAACAATATATAGAAAGACAGCAGATGATCAACTGGTTCAGACACCTTTTTGCGAATAGAACCATCACAACCAGCCAGCCAGGTGTACAACATCAGAAAGAATGTCTACAAACCAAGAACAAGATGGGAAGATTCAATCACAGAAATTGTTAAAAGCAACAACCTAATCATGACAAGCGCAGCAAAGACGGCCAAAAGACAGAAAACTTCAACTACCCATGATGCCTGACAGAATTTGTGGAAAAAACAATAGATACCGTTAAATTCTGAATATAAACCCATCCGATTGTAGGCCGAGAACCTAATTATCCCTTCCCAAAAGTGGAGAAAGTCGAAGGTCCGACTATAGACCGACATCCCCAACTTAACAAAGCCAGCAATAATGAACTTCATCATCATAAGAACGAACCGACATGCTAAATGGAAATTAACACAAACTTTTGCAACTCTAAGAAAATGGCATTCCTTTCATTTGCTTCACTCACGTAACTTAAATGCTACTGTATTCTGGAACAATATATCCGAAAATAATGAATACCCCGTAGGCTGACTTCCCTATCCATGACTATAGACAGTTTATGAGGTGGCAAGACTTTGGGGAACAAAGATTTTCCTGAATGAATTGTCTGTGTTGGGTGTCTGGGCCTTATGACGCGGAACAGCACTAGTGAATAGTAATTACTATGTAACTATTATGTCACCGGCTTCTGACAGTGATGTTTAAGTACAGAAGAGTTTGAACTTTGTCTGACCTGTATGTTTACCTTATATGGTAATATAAACTGAGGCACAGCTCAGACAGTTTCACTATTGATTTATCTCCCCCATTCCCCTCCCTCCAACACTGCCTAAGCGGCAAAGTTTTGGATGTCAAAAATGTGAGTGTTTGTGCAAGACTGTAGTATGAAGAGTAAGACCTCTGTACAGAATTAATTAGGACTTCATTCTATGTTTCTGATTATTGTCTTGGTCAATATTTATATACTTGGAGTCCCATGTTAAAAATTGGCAAGACCGACCAGCGACATGCACGGAAATACTCAAAATCTGCCTTTGAGGTGTTGTTTTAAATTTTCTGTACACAGGTATTATAGCCTAGTAGACGGTCAGTAACTGTTGTAACATTTGCTTTACCGCAACAAGAAAGTGTGTGACAGTGTTTAGATTACTGGTAGTTAGTGTTTCCCTACACAAACAAGACTAGGCCTAAGCTACCAATCAGCTTAGGCTATGGTATTTCATTTGTTTTTTCCACAGACCATTACCGTATTTTGGTCAATAAATAACATCAGATACTGGTATACTTTTCTGACCAATTTCGATGATCAATTGAAACCTTTATGATAGAAATATATGTACTATAAACGGTAAAAAAAACCGGCAATACCCATTGCTAAAAATAGCGTTTCCGGGAAATTATTCTAAAAAAATGGCGGCGTGTCTGAAATAACGATATAGACCTAGTAAGTGAGTTTTTATCAAGAAATATCGGAGATTTTGAAGGAAATATTGTATGATATATAGAAATTAATGTAATTAGAGGCCTAGCATTATGGTAAGTACGCTCTAGATTGCTGGTGAGCCCTAGTCATTTTATCCTGCGTAATATATCGGGACATGTGACTGTAATTTTTTTTAAAGTGTTTTTCTCCTTTTTTACTGTGATTTGGATGTAATTTTTTTAAAAATTTGATCTTACTCTCGAAAATAAGCAGAGGAGTATGAAGTCATCTCCGTTTTTTGTCCAAAAATTCTCGGGTTATACACGGAATTTAACGGTAGATAGATAGACCAACAACTTACACAGGTGAAAGAATTCACATGAGAACACCGGAAGACTAACAATCCTAGATTACATCAGAAGACAACAGATTAAGTGGTTATCACATTCTTCCAGACTACCGTCAGATAGTGCCCCTCAAAAAGCATTGCTATACAGATATAATGGATACAAAGCCTGGGGCAGACCATGGAAAAGATGAATTAAATAAAAAAAAGAATCACGTAAACAAACATAAGCACACAAAAAAAAGCCATCTACAAAGAACTCTTCTATGATGCTGAAAGACATAAAGGGGTATACGGCGAAAAGAAAAAGCATGTCGTAAGAAGCAACTATGGAAGTTATGGGATGGTGTTGGCTGTTCCATCCCATATATGGTCAAAGTGACTCAAGCCATGTTGAAGTTGGATGTGTCAGGCTAAAAGGTGCAGATATTGCAGCAATGCTGTAAATCATAACACAACACATTTCTTTGTCCAACTACATCCTGCTAATCTGCAGGAGTTTGAGAATGAATTGAAAAGCAACAGATTAAAATGTAAAAAACCTTTTACATGTGGAATACCACAGACAACAAGAATTGTGACAGAACATTCTAAATGGGCTTATTTTATTGATAACCACTTCTGAATACACAAGAGTTTACAAAATTGAGTTTTGTATAACAGTTTTCTACCGAACACGGATGTGTTGAGCCACTGGCGCAAATAAAACGGCGACACAACACATTTCCAATCTCTGGATTACATCCTGCTGGAAATCTAGTAGGACAATGATCCTGCTAAAAGAGAGATCCAGCGGGAGTTTGAGAATAAACGCTGAAGAAGAAGAGCACAACGGTTTGTGAACGATTCCCAAACTTGTATCATGTACATACACTGCATAATGTTTAGAATATTGGAGATATACATTAGCGGTTCCATCACACGTTTAGTGTGTTAATGACAAAGCTCCATTTTTCAAATTGTTTGCCATTATAAGAATTGTAAACAATATTTTTTTTTAAACCTGATATAAAACAAACAAATTCGATGTAATTTTCTGCCATGCGTTAAAATTTCATAAAGTATTTACGTTCTGTTGGAAGTACTTCTGGTTAGCCTAAATTTCTAAAAACGACTAAACAAATTGCAGAACCACAGCTGAGTCCCTCTCAGTTTGGCTTCAGAAGGGGAGGAAGCTGTACAGACACACTTTTCACATTGTGACAACTGAGTGAAAAATCAATCAAATACAATCAAGATTTAAACACAGTATTTGTAGACCAGGAAAAAGCATTTGACAGAGATAGAAACATTCTAGAGGAAACCTTAGAAATTTATAACTTCAGAGGACAACTTTTAGATAATATAAAAGCGATATATCAAAAATGCCAAATCTCAGCAGTAAGAACAACTAAATGACTGAACCTTTTGAAACAAGATCTGGAGTAAGACAAGGATGCATATTTCACCTCTACTTTTCAACATATACATGGACAGAATAATAAAAGAAGCTCACATCAACAAAGAGGAAAACATTGCAAATAAACCTGATGAGGAACTTAATAATGATGAAATCAATGAACTATTATTTGCCGATGATCAAAGTTTAATATACAAAGATGAGGAAACTTTACAAAAGCACATCAATGCATTGCTGTTAGCATGTCAGAAGTACAACATGAAAATTAATGTACAAAAAACAGAAGTTATGAAAATTAGCAAGTCTTCAACACCAATGGATATAACAATAGATAACACCAAATTGAAACAAGCCAAAGAATTTAAATATCTAGGCAGAATTTTTTCTGAAGATGGAAGACTAGACAGAGAAATAGAAACAAGGTGCCAGAAAGCAAACACATGTGAAATTAAATGTCTGAGAAAAGCTCCAAACTAGATAAAATAAGAAATGAAAAAATTATGAAAAGAGTTGGTTTAATATTATGTATTGAACATATTGAGAGACAGCAAGTAAAATGGTTCGGTCACCTTATGAGAATGAAGCCAAACCAAATACCAATAAGAGCATATAACACAAGAATATCCGGGTGTAGGGCCAAAGGTAGACCAAGAAAACGGTGGATAGAAAACATCAAGATAGGCTTGAACAAACATGGACTAAATGCAACCTCTATGACACATCTGACCTTGGAATACAGCTTAAGCTCCCACCCCTATACTTAACGGCAAGTGTGAATAATCAACAATAATTCCCTTGGGGAAAGACAATAGTGAAGAACTAAAGTAAAATTTTACAGTTCTCTTCTTGTTTAAACTGAGGCTCTTATTTTCACTTCTCACTACTTTATGTAACAGGGATTATAGGTTTGTTCACTTCCTGCGATCAGTACTGTGTCATCAGCATATCTCAAGTTCTATTGGTAGACTAAAAAAAGCCACTACTGACTAGTAACTGACAACTATCTCAGATCTGCTATCCTATGGCAGCAACCTGCTGAGTGTCGGGAATGAAGATAATTTTTCATGAAAAACGCAGCAACTGTCAGGTGAAGTGGCGAATTCCCTTCCTTGTTGTGTTTATCTTCCCTAATTCATGCGTCAGGTACCAATTTTTAATTTTACATTTGATTTAGGCTTACAGTTACTGAGATTTATCACACTTATTTTACGACAAGTCTTGTAATTGTAATGTAAGACAGTGAGTAAGTAATGACTCGAGTAAGTCTGTTAGTTTTATTTTAGTCAGACTAACTCGTCTCATCCTACTACAGAAATATAGATTTAAGACAAGTTGCATTATTTACTTATCCTGGCTTAGCAGATATGTAAACATTAATTTAATTCCAAACTATACCGTATAATTCTGTAGATATAAACAAAAGTAAATGTCAAACCTTCAAGCAGTCTAGATATCAGACTATCCACATTCAATTCTGGTTCCGCCATCTTCTGTGTGATTGTAATGACGTCAGCGTTGTTTGTGTACCTGAGAGCTGAAATTCGGAAGTGTGTCAAAAGAAGTCAATGATGACGATACAAACAAACACTGAACAACTCCAAGAAATGACGCATTGTGTGCGTCAATGTTCTCAACGTAGTGTCATGCCTGTATGCCTTAAGAATGTCAGACATGTTTTCTGTTGTAAGAGGAATTTTACAATGCAATCTTAGAGATCATCTCTCTCTCATATAAGTAAGAACACCGACAATGAAGAAATTTAAATCCTTGAAGGTCTCCGTGACATGCTTGCCTGACCCTGAACTGTGATCATTGGCGAATCATGAACCGGCACCACCCCAATCTAGGAATAAGAGACAACAGATCAAATGGTTTGCACACATCAGTAGACTACCATCAGACAGCAAACTATGCTACACAGACACAGTGAAGGCAGACCTAGAGGCAGAACATAAAAACGATGGAGCACAGAAATAAAAGAGGCGACAAATTTCACAATATACTCAGCATACACGAGGACCATCTCCAGAATACTCTTCTACTCCTGACGCTGAAAGGCAACAAAGGGTTTATCGAATAGATAGGGAGAAATTCATGGAAAAATTAAAAAAAAAGAACAGAGGTTCTAACAACAATTAGGTCTATTATGAAGAAATAATTATTAAAGGAAATAAAGATCAAACAAATAAAGTATTTGTGTGAGACATATTAAAAGACATGACACCTTGTTAAAGATATTGCTTGAGTGTAAAGTCGAGGAGAGACGAGCAAGGTTGGTTAGTTGTTGATCCATGGGCTCATGCCCTTTGATCCAATGCCATTGTGTGATATATGCATGTGTTTGTGAGCTGTTATTTTGTTCCATATAATGTGTTCCATTTATTTGGCCCTGGAGGGAGAAACATTTTCCTGATGTCATCTAGCGCTGGGAATTGAAAAAGGTGGTGGTCAACAATTTCATTGTGCTCCTCCATCACATTTACATAAACTTTTGAAAATTCAGTTAGAATTATGACCATGCATAATTCTTAGATGGTTAAGAGCCCTATTCTAGCTGTAAATGTTCTTTGACAGTTCGTACATTGAATGACCACTGTAGGCAGATTTTGGTCTATCCATAACTGTCTAGCTACTCTCCACTGTTGCGCTGCAGCATTTCTCCTCTTTTCACAAGATGATGCACTCTTTTTGACTGTAGAGCGACATGTAGATCTATTTTTTGCAAGTTCTTTCCAGGTGTCTTGGTCTATTTCAAACACTTTCAGTGAGGTCTTTAATGAAACCTTGTGGCGCTTCTTTTGGCCACCTTGAGATAATTTACCCTTCTCCAGCTCACCATAGAGAAGTATCTTTGGCAGGCAATAGTCTGGCATACGTACCAAATGACCTATCCAACGAATCTGTGTCTGCATCAGGATAGTGTCAATGCTGGGGATATCAGATCTGTCGAGGACAGTGGTATCTGGAATCTTGTCTCGCCATCTGATGTTCATGACTTTTCTGAAACAAGTTGTGTGCAAGTGATTGAGTTTCCTCACATGACATTTATACACAGTCCATGTTTCGCGTATAACAGCAATGGAAGTACCACTGCTCTGTAGACTTTCAGCTTAGTCTGTAGGTTAAATGACATTTCTACGCCACACATTTGTGTACAATCTCAACAGTTTCATAGGGATGAGTGCACAGCCGGCACTCTGGAGTGTGTTGTGGATGTATTCTGTTCATGTGATTGAAGCTGTACATGTTGTGTGCGCAGTCGGAATATGATACTCTGGTCTTTCCTTCCCAGGAGGTTGATGTTGTCTGTAGAATTTGTGCTGGTCATATATTTATAGATTTCCCTCCCAGTGTTTTCCATGGTCCATCTGTTCATCCAATTTTCTTTGTTCACAGATTTCAACATCATTTTAACTGTGTGTATTCATGGTTGTGTGTGTATATGTCTGTTCTTGTTGAGCTCCCATCTTTGCTAGTCTGTCTGCCTTGTCATTTCCATGTGTGTTTGAGTGGCCAGGAATCCACTGCATAACAATACTGACTTCATAAGATGTAAGCAGCTGGTTGGAATGGTGATATATTTCAATCAGATCAGGCTTACAATGTCCATCACATTCTAGTGCTTGAAGAGCAGACATAACAATGTTTTGGACTTTTGATGGAAAGGTATCAAATATGGTCTTCATATGGTACAAGGCAACTTTTAGTGCTGTTATTTCAGCTTCATAGTTAGAGCATATTTCCACACAGACATCAAACAACTCATCAGATGTTTTGTCTGGATATTCTATATAGACACCATAACCTGCTTTGATGGTGGCTTTGAAAGCAGACCCATCAGTATAGACATGAATCCATTGTTTTGGGTAGGTGTCTATTGTTTTCTGTGTTGCTTTCATAAGACTTACTGGGTTGGAACTTTCCATTGCATTTTCTCTTAATTGTGTCTCGAATTTTGGCAATTTAAAACCTGCATGTGGTGGTAAACATTTTTCTACTCTTTGCAGTTCTTGTCTCTTGTCAGGGAGATAATAGCTGTCTTTTATTTCATTGACATGGCTCAGGACTGACTTTTGTTTTATTCTGTGGTTTGGTTGCCAGTTTTCTACAAGTTGTTTATTTCGGTGGTCTTTGTTCATTCTTTTGCTTCTTTCATAAGCCTCAATTGCAGCTATATCTCTGTTCTCAAGGGGTTCTACATTTGTATGTATTTCACATGCAGCCATTGGTATAGATCTCATTGCTCCACTAATAAGACATGGGTCATTGTTCTGCACTCTGTCTAGAGATTCTACATTTGTCTTGGAACATGTTGTATTCTAAATCAAAACATATATAACCAAGATATAGTCCTCTAAGGGTATCCTTGTCTGATCCACAGGATGTGCCAGTGAGTCTCTTCAGTAGTTGTAATTGTTTAAGTGCTCTATTTTTGACATTTTCTGCATGCTTCTTGAGGGTGAGCTGCCAATCAAGTGTGATTCCAAGATATATGTGGGATGTTCTTCTTTTGGCAGTTTCTGTGTATCCAACCATAGACATATTTTCTTTGGCTGCTTTATGACTCTTGGTAAAGATGATATAGACAGTTTTCTTTCAGTTTATTTTTATTTTCCATGTTTGACAATACTTGTGTAGTCTTCTTAAATCTCCATTTAGTCTTTTGACTGCACTTTCAACATTCTCATGGCTCTGCCATATTGTTAGATCATCAGCATAGAGAGATTTTTCAACTTTGATATTTTTCACAAGGTCATTGATGTAATTGAGAAAAAGGGTGCAGCTCAAAGCAGAACCATGTGGCAAGCCTTCCTCTAGAACTTCTTTAGATGATATTGCATCATTTATCGTTGTCTGGATTGTTCTGTCAATGAGGAAGTATTTTATCCAGTTATATAGCTTTCCACTAATTCCCATCTCAATCATCTTCATCAATATACCTATTCTCCATACACGATCATAAGCCATTTGTAAGTCAGAGGTGAGAAAGAGGTAGGCAGAGATACAATTGGGAGAGAAAAATCATGAGTTGGACAGGCAGAGTGCAACACCAAGGCAAGAAATAGGATGTTGGAGATCTGTTGCAGCCAACTTTCATTGTGGAGATGGCACTTGATAATTTTGGATTACGCTGGGTGTCATGAAATGAGTAGACCTACACTGCTTAATCAGGGCTGCAGATACGACCTGTGAGGGGAGGGGATTTACATGAAAAAGGTTCATGTGCTGGTTTTCTCACATACGGGTAATATCTTTGTTTTCGAGAGATTTTTGCGTGGCTCTAGACAGTACAAAAAGCTTTCTTTATATTGTATAAAGGAAGGTGATAGTCACCCTAATAAGAAAAGAGTTGAGAATTATAATTATAATTCTAACATGTATTGTTTCATTTTAAGCATTAGTCTAGATTCCAGGAAACGTGGCAATGACATTTCAGTGCATACTAATATACTATGCCACATTTCATTAGCTTTGCCCAACTTTAAAATGATGTAGGCCTATCTCAGCAAATATATGTAATGGATAGGCTTATAGGCTAATTAAAATTTTGTGCATGAATTTGAAATGGTATAGATACTATGAATTACATTTTTTATTAAACTGCAGCCATTAGTTTCGATTGATTTATGATTGGTTTATCATACAAAAGGCACGATTTAAGCGTGAAATTACACTATTTTGTACTGTTGAACACAAGAAAAATCGCGTTTAAGGGTGTATCCGGTATCATGCGTACATTCTCAATCAGAAGTGTTTCTACATAAAATGTGTAGTTAAGTAGGAAAAATAAGTCTGCAAATAAAGTTTATGACATTTGAACAGATCACAAATAAGATTTTAAAGTATTTATGCAATGAAGCTACTAGAGGAAAACTATATCATTTCATTAAAAACCCCAAAAAGAGCACTAGATCATAAAAAATCTAATGCAAGCAAAGGATATACAAAACCAGCAATGTTAAAAAAAAATAAAAAAGGTAGGCCCTCCCCCCATAATCAATATTATTAAACTTATAAAACATTACTAGTATAACACACAGTTTAAAACAATTTAATAAAATAATAACATTCAAGCCACAGATATAAAACGTGAAAATACTCTCAAATAATTATTGGGTACATAGTCTAAATAGGCCTACTCAGATTAAAAAACACAAGATCTGGGATAGCTGGCTTACTTGTCAGCATGTCCTTTGTACAAGATAAGAAGATATCAAGATAAGGGCAAAGAATAGCAACACTGTTTACCTTCCATGTTTGTCTTAGGAGGTGACTAAGGAGGTTATGGGATGTAGTTGGCTGTCCCATTCCATATAGGGTAAGTAACCCAAAGCCATGCTGAAGTTGGATGTGTCAGGACGAAAGGCACAGATATTGCAGAAATGCTGTAAACCATGACACAATTCATTCCGTTCTCAGGACTACATCCTGCTAATCTGCAGAAGTATGAGAATGAACGCAAAGGAAGAAGAAGAAGAAGTAGAGAACATAGTTACAATGATAAGATTGAAGACAAGAGAGACAAAGGGTGACAACATACAAAATATTAGACTGTTTAAAAACCTGGCATATCAGGGAAACAACAACGATCCTGATACATAATACTGGAGATTGGGAGCTGTGGAGATCCATGATTGTCTATGTAGCCGGCATGATACCTGATAATGATGGTGCTATAGAGATAAATCACCAGTGTTAAGATAAACTACCAATTCCAATTTTAGTGTTCATAAAATCATATAAATAATAATAATCCTTTCTGGCTTCTCTGGAACACAAGTTCTAAGTAAACATAAACCATTCTTATCTGTGTCAACTGTTACAGATTTTCTGAATTTGTGCAAAATATAGGGGCCTACTAATGTATGACATGTCATACTTATGACATTAATAAAGACATGAACATAGAAGAAAACTGGCTCTTCAAAACTTTCAAAAAATGCAAGCTAACATATTTTTAATATTTTAAAAGACACAGTTGTTTAGAAAAATAGAAGGAAAGGTTCCAGGATAAAGAATAACAGATAATCCAAGACTATGATTGACACAATATATTGAAGACTTAACATGACACTGGAGACTCGGGAAAGCTCTCACAAAACTGAGAGGCTAATAGAGTGGTAGGGAGGACAACATTCTGTATAGGACATGCCACACACACATAGGTTTCATTGAATAAGTCTGTACTGACCTTTATAGAAATATTTTTTATGAATGATTTAAGCAGAAATTGGTGTTAAAATACACATTTTAGATTTATTTTGGATTCAAATACAGAACAATCTTTAGGAAGATGACAGGAAAAGATGCTTGAGAAAAATTTTTCTTATTCTTCCAGTTCAATTAGTTATTTCCACTCTCATTTGCATGGGATGAACATACTAATGCATGGGAGCATACTAATGCATGATTGCTACATTTCTGTAGTTGATTGCTACTCTCCACAGTTTCTGTAGTTTTTATCAGTCTGTGTCTTTGTTTCAGGTCATGATTTTATACTGTCTTTTTCTATTCATAATTTTTTATTTTTTATAACAGTTTTGTATTATCAAAAGATGTGTGAATCCATCCTTTCTCTAAAAATAAAGATTACATCCTGTTAATATTTTTAATTACCCGGTAGCTTCCTGTGACCATTTACTTCCTTAAAAATATCACCATTTATTATTTTAAGGAATATGTTTCCACACTCAGAATTGCAATTGTATTCTTAAAAAAAACTGAGGGGGCTGTGTTAGAACTAAAGTCTAATGGTAATGATAAATAGACATCAGAGGCAGTTAGTCCTGTAGTGAGTGATGGATAAATGGTCAACATAACACAATCAGTAAACAAATCACAAATTCACTAAAAATGTTGAAGTGTTTGTACATTTAACCAGATAAATGTTTATGTGAATTTTTCTGGAGATCAATAGTGATTATCACTTGAGCTATTGAGTTAAGTAGTACTAGGAGGCAGTTTGTTGCTCTGTTGAGAGTGCATATGTGGAAACTTGAGTACAAATAATTTAATGCTCTGAGGACAAAAAGGATACCACAAAGAGATGTAATAATTGGTTATGCTACAGTTAAACTGTGTACCGTCTGTTTTATATACTATTAATTATATATTTTTGTGTCTGTGAATTATAAAACTTGATACGGTACATTGTGTTTTTCATACATACAGCTATCAGTAAATATCTGTGTTATACTGGTTGTTGTCAGAAAATTAAATGCATTGTACTCAAGTTTCCAGATAGGTCTATGCACTCTCAACAGAGCAGTAAACTTTACTAGAAGTATTACAACTCATTAGCTGAAGTAATATTCACTATTGATCTCCTATTCACTATTGCACATAAACATTTTTCTGGTTAAATGTACACACACTTATAGCAAATATTATTAAATGTACAAACTCCTTTGAATTTGTGATTTATTTATTGATTGTCCATGGTTTGCTTTTCTATACAGTATAACAGAGATATATGACCAGTTAGTTATCACAGTTTATATTGATTTAATCTGAGCAGACCCATATATGTTCAATCTATTTTAGAAGATGGTAAAATGAAATGTATACTGATGATTCTTGTAACTCCCTGGTTATAGAAATCTAGATCATCCTTGTTTAGCTTTATTACTGAGAGGCACAGAGCATATAGTCAAGGTGCCTTGTTCAATTTCATTTGCATATTTGTTGTGCATCTAACCCATTCAGAAAGTAATAGCAATCTATTAAACATACCAGTAATTATTGCTTAGAAAATCAGTGTAGCTAAAAATGCATGGTTAATCTTAACATCCCATAATTAAAATTAAAATCTTTATGTCATCACCTTTACTGTGCCTGGGTTCCTTGCAGATTTTGATAAACACATTCTAGCATCTCAAGAATGTGTCTTCCAATATATTCAATGTGTTTTCTCAAGACACTTTGATTTTGCAGGATGTTAAGACTTGTTCCAAAACTTCATGTCTCATGACATGCCAAAGATGATTATAATGAGGTTCCTCTATGTTTTGTATATTACATCATCATGATCAGGTGACTTTTTTTTTTCAGAATGTAGTCTTTCCTACGGATCTCTTGAATTCTCCACGGTCTTGAGCAAGTTGTCCTGCCTCTTCCAGTGACATGCGCAGACATTCCTAAATATCTTTTGTCCAATGGCATCTTGAGCAGCTGTTGCCTTCTATCATCCCCTCTAGTAACACTCTCTCCATGCTGTCGTGTCTCTTAATGTGACCGAAAAAAAACTAGCTTTTATATGGTGTTCAGAAGTTTATATATTACATCATTTCTAATTAGTGTTTTTAGTAGTCATTGATATTCTCCTCATTCTTCTGTATACCACAAAAGTGGTCTGTGATCCCCAAAGAATTTGCTATTTATAATTATTATGTAACAACTTCTTTTGTTTGCTTGGAATATGACCCCAGTATATGTGCAGTTTTGTCTCTTCTATAAACTTGCTTGTGTTTTTTAACTTATAAAGAGATCTGTTGAGTTTTTCTTCCAGTGTTTCTCTGGGCCAGTATTCACCACAGTATTTCATATTTGGGACATTCTTGAAGTAGCCCTATATGCTAATATGCAATGTAGGTGTTTATTAGGGTGTACACTTGGCTGTGTTGCTAATATAAAATATTGTAAATACTAAATAAAGTAAATACTAAATAAAGTATAAAGGTTACTATAAAATTCTAACTATCAATGTTAAAAATAATGTATATTCCTTCGCTACATTGATGATGGTTTTGTAGTTACTGATATTATTCTGGATGACCATAATTGTTTCATAAACTTTATTAGTGGTTTCCATCCTGCTATTAAATTTACCTCCCTTATTTCATCCACCTCTGTTGAATTCCTTGGCATCTGTATTTCCATATGATCTACATCCCTTACCATGTCCGTACATTATAAGCCCACTGCTTCTCATAGTTTTCTTCTTTACACACCAACTCACCCAAAGTCTTGTCGCCATTCCCTCCCTTTTTCTCAGCTGCTATGTTTTTGTCGTCTCTGCCAAGACGGCGCAGATTTCCTGTGTCAAACTCACAAGATGCTGGATTTTTTTCACCCTCGCTTGTATCCTGAAGATATCCTGTCACCAGCTTTGCAACGTGTTCTACATATTTCTCATTCAGATTTTCTCATACGATCTGTTAAACATACTTCTGACTGCCATATACTGGCTATTACTTTCCAACCTCATAATACGCAGGCACTACTTATCCTATTACAACATTTCTCTATCCTCCAACTAGATCCCATCTCTAGTCCTGTATTTCCCTCTTTACCCCGCGTTTTGTTTCGGAGGGATAGAAACTTTTGGTATCTCTTGGTTCATACCTATGCAGGTCACCCAGGAACTGTTCCTTGTCCCCGAAATTGTTTGCCTTGCCATTTCGTTATTCTAACTCCCATGCTTCAGTTCCCTAAATCACATTTTGAGATTCAAGACTCTCATAATTTAATATACTCTAACATATGTAAGCATTGTGATATGAAGTATATTGGTGAAACTGGTAGACGTTTGGCTGACAGATTCATGGAACATTTAAGAGATATCATGAATCATCGTGACTCCCCGGTGGCCAATCATTTCAATAGCCCTTCACATCATGGTAGCTCTGATGTTTCTGTAACTGGTTTGTTAAATTGCTAAAAAATGCCTATAAGACAACTAATTTGATCAGAGTTGCAAATGTATTATATAATAATATTTATACAGCATCTTTTTTCTATCTATTATTTTTCATTGTTAATGAGTTACATTAAAAAAAATTAGAAATAATGGAAGCAGTTTACTAACTATTCAAAATTTCACTTTTGGGGGATTTTTCAGAAATTAAATAAATTTAAAATGTATTCTTTTTACTTTCAGTGTTATATGCAGTGTATGCAGCTAACTAAACATGATTAAAGTTCAGCAGATTTTGTTTTCAATCGTCTTCCTTACAGCTTGGTGAGCATTATAACATAAGATTTTAATAATTATTGCTTGTTTTGTATCTGTAATTTGTATGAAGATGTCTTTGTGAGTAGAAGACAATATTAATAAGATGATAGTTGTATTGGTTTGATTTATGAACCAATATTATACCACCCAGGGCAGACTTATTATACTTATTTTGCCCCGTATATGTTGAGGGCTAAGCATGCAGATGGTTCCTGTAACTTACTGGTTAAAAACACTATGAATCTGCCAATTTTCTATTGCCCACATGTAGGGCTACTGGTATCACACATAATTGTGCAGGAATTTGATGTCTTCAAGGTAATACTCTTTGATAATGTTTCTTCCATGTGGTATATACTTATGTCTTCCCACTTTAGTAAAAAAAACAGTGATAATTACTTTGTAATTGCTGCAAACTTGTCTTACTTGTTTATGTCTGTTATGATGAATGCTTCCAATGTGAAAATGCACTTTTCGTTTCCAGATTGTACTAGTAAACCCACAATACATCACCAGTGATTTGGTGTGACCATTTATGCTGTCTGTATGTCCTACAAGACAGAGTTTCTTCTTCTCAATTATTAGTACTTTTAGCACAAATTTGCTCTCCACATGGCCAAATCCTCAATCTAAATTGAATGTACTGAACCAAAGCTTACCTGATATCGTCAGCAAGTTCTCAGATTTCACATGATGATCCTACATGACTAAAGTTTGTACTTGGTCAAAAGCCATGTCTGTTTGCTGAAATCCTTATGGAAAGTCTTCATAGATGTGCTATCTTTGTGGGATTATACCTTCCTTAATTTTTGTAATGCTGCTGGCATGTTTGCTAAATGTCTGTAGAATCTTCTGAGCAGTTTACCACAGTACAATCAGCAAGTGTTTGACAAAATTTAATGAAATTGCAGTGGTCAAGGCTTACCATATTTTTATGACAAATGAAAAACCCAATTGAGATTGCTACTTTTACTTCACCTTCAGTAGGTTTGAAAAAATTCACAAGAGTGCATGAGTGCTTCCTTCATCTTTCCAAATGTGACATCACAAGTGATTCATTTATTTTAATGGGGAGATAGCCTAAGTGGGAACATTTTGAACAGATTTCATATATCTCATTTTCACAATGGTCTGAGAAACATTTTCACCTCAACTGGGGAATTAATCCAGGTCTACTCATATGCAAAGCTGGTGCACTAAACACTGCACTAGGCTGCCCCCAAGCATAATTTCATTATTATAAAGTGTAATTTTACTCTAACCATTTGCATATGTTACACAGATATTTTCAGTTACATCCACCAATCATTTGTCTCTCTCCATCAAAATAGAAGAATAATATTAGGAAGCGGAAACAATGTCATCACTTCGCATTTAATTTGTATTCAGGGTCTTCAACTTTCCTAACTGTAGCAATTTTTATCTCTTAACATGTGTCATTTGCTGTGACATGGCCCATCAAACCAACCACCATTCAGCAGAAACGTCCTAATAGAGGACATGTTCATATAGATAGAGAGACATTCCTTTTTTACAAGTCCAACAGTAATACAATTATATTATACAATTTTTTTTATCCCCTCTGAGTAGGAGACTTCTTCTCAATATGTTGAATACTATAATAATGATAATTTTAAAAAAAACCCATAACCCATCAGGATAGTAGGTGGCGTCACATTGAGACATTTGTGAAGAAATATCTACATGCATCTCTATCCTCTACCATCCTGATGAGTTTGGAAAATTCATATCTTATCAAGTCTTCTTCCACCCTCCACTGTAGCTTGAAGAATATGTCATTGAAGAATGTCTCATCATGTGCCCATACCACCGGAGTTTATGAAGTTTGATGATAGTTAACAGTGGTTCTTTGACCTGCTAATAGTTGTTGAACACTGCTGAGAGTTGGAGTCTTCTAGATATGAAATAAAGTGTTGGTTGCAAAGCGATTCGGTGCTGCTAGAATGGACCTGGTTCAATTCCCATAAGCTGCAAGAATACAAAAACATACAAGACCTTTATTTCTAATTATCCTGGGGATTTATATAAATGAAGCAAGCAGACACCACATTTATCTAGAAAATATATTGAACAATTTACTAATTTTAAATATACACACTGTCAAACCACAATGTTACACATTTACTATAGTGAATATAAAAATATGATCTTGTCTCTAGATCTGTGATAAAAACGTGACTATCCTTCTGTCGTGTGAGGAAATCTGCTATATGTTTAGTATAATTTTCTAAATTGATGATGAGAAACTATGGGCAAACCCATAGATGCTTCATCTCTCCCAGCACATGATGAAGAGTATTCATGCTGATGGTTCCTGTAGCTTGCTGATCACACACACACCTTGTTGTTGTTGTCCATCACAAGTGATGATGACCATTTGTTACATACACTTTTGAAAATTCAATTTTAGTTATGTCCTTGATTATGAGTTCGTAGATGGCTAATGAGACCTATTCGAGCTGTAAATGTCCTTGGACAGTTCGGACATGGAATGATGACTGTAGACGGATATTAGTCTATCCGTGACTTTCTAGCTGCTCTCCGCTGTTGAGCTGCTGCATTTCTCTTCTTTTCACAAGATGATGCGCTCACACCTTAGACCTCAGTCAGTAGCCCACATTGTGCTCTCTCTGGGGGTAATTCAAATTCTTTAAGTTATGTTATCATATCTCCTTCCAGGCTAGTGTCCTCATTTATAAAATGTTCATGCAATGATCTTATATGTCATTCTTGTCCATAACTAAGTCGATTAGTATTAGTGCTTTTGATGCTAATGTTTCTGCTCTTTCATTCCACACCTCCTGCATGTCCAAAAGAATAAATTCACATAATTCTCTGCAGTTCAGAATATGCTATGTTCTCCAACCACTCACATCAGAGCCCCATTATATATCTTTCTAAGCATTAGTCTGTGATTAATATAGCTCCCAATGTTTTTGTACTGGAAATCCATTTTATTGCAGCCATAACTGCCTCAACTGCCATTCTCATGCTGGAGGTTGTTGCCATGTAAGCTCCTTTTTTCTGTTGCTTTTCAGTTCTATCCTCAACTCTGGCTGTAAAACCCCACACTAATCAATATTAAAGTTGGATGTTAGAATGTAAGAAATTATGAAATTATATAACTGTCTTTACAGTGTTGGTCCCTCATTTCCAAGCTGCTTTTCACAGAAGATGGATGTGTTGGGCCATTGGCGCAAATAAAACGGTGACACAACGCATATCCATTCTCTGGACTACATCCTGCTGGAAATCTAGTAAGGCCATGGTCCTGCTAGATCCAGCGGGAGTTTGAAAATGAACACTGAAGAAGAAGAATTTCCAAGCTGCTTAAAGTGTTTATTAATGGGGATTGAGCTGAATATTTTCACATTTCTTTGATTAATACAGTGGAACCCCTCTATAGTGCATCCTTTTATAACAATTGTCCTTATATAACACTTTCAAAATTCACAATTATATTTATTCTTTATTAGTTGTACTGTATATAGTGAATTAATATTTTGTCTGTCTGGGCCAGTTTGTTGTAACAGAATTCCACTGTATTGTGAATTGTCATTGTAAATTGTTATTATTGCTTAAATACAAAACAATACCTTTAGTATGTAACAGTAGCGAGGTGTGACCTTCTCAGATCTGTAAACAATAATAGGGAACCCAACAGTAATGTTGACTTTATCCATCTAGACATATACCTATATAAAAAAAAGTTTAGGAGTTAATTAAAAAAAACACACCTTTTTACTTGCAATATACCTATGGAATACATGCTCTGTAAAAATAAACTAAAAAATGTTGAACCAGTATTCAATACCGGACTTTACAGTTCGGAGAACGTGATCTAACCTCTTGGCCTCAGCAACATATATCCTAACATCAAGTATTGCTATTTAATAAATTAGTTACTTCAATTTATCAGTGAAAATCTTTCAAATTAAAAGTGATTTGCCCCTAGTGTAAGAAACATGGCAACAGCTTAAAAAGACTCTATAATTCAGTGTGTCCACTCTCCTGTGGTGGAGAAATCTCAAACCTATAAGGTGCATTAAGTATAAGTTGTAAGCGACCAGAGAGGTGCTTATAAAATACGATAATTTGTCAGACAGAAATGACTTTTTTCCCCACGCACTTTTGAGCTATTACTCAAATATCAATATTGATAATATTTACATGCTTTTAAAATGACTGCTGATTGATTTTTAGGCTCTTTCCTAGGAGCCGGGCCTAAATATTTTGTGGGATATGAAGTGAAATATAATATAAGTGGAAGAATAAAATTGTGGTCTTCATATTTTTATTGATTATGTCCCTGGTGATAAAAACTAAACACCAACCTGGTGTTTATTATATACCCACCAGCTCAATTCTGTTAACAGTGCAGTTCCAGCTAATCCTTACCGCAGCGTAGTAGATTAACACACATCATAGTATGTTTCCACTGTATATCTTTGCATCAGTTTATCTTCTTGCAAAGGTAATAACGAATTTATTTGCCAAAGTACAATTATGGCAGCCATTTTGTAACTAGGAATACTGCGATACAGTGACACCACAAATCACTAAAAATGTTGGACTGGCGCATATTTTTGTAAAAGTTAGAAATGTGGGTCCTTTTACTAGGAATTTACCAAATTGTATACTATATTTTTTTACTTTGTATGAAATATAATCAAATTTAAATGTGTAAATAATGCTTACATTGCTTGTGTGGATGCCCTGCACTGGTGTGTAACTTTCATAATGGCAAGAAATTCACTGAGTGCAAACAAACAATAGCTTGAATGTAGGCCTATAAATATTTGAGAAAATGTTACAGAAATCCTCAAGTAATGCTTTAACATCATCAAAGACCAGATCACTTAAAATTAATTGTGTGTTATTAAGGTGCAATTTGGAGCAGCAAATTACCATCATGGTTGATGAAGTGCAAAATGTTTACGTAGAATTCTTAAGAAACTTATTAGCATGAGAAAATGTTCAATAAATTGTCCTGTAACACGTTTACTTCTTCAAAGACCAATTTATTATTTATCTTTAAGATAAAATATTACTGGGGTAATCACAATTTACCAACACATAATTTGGAACAGCGATTCCTCATCATCTTGGTTGTCAAAGAGTGAATAATTAAAGGGAAATTAGAAATGAAATTATGTAGTTGCTCAAAAAAAAAAGTAATAATTAAGAAAAGTGTAAGAGAAAATTGTTGTAACTACCACGATTTGGAAAGGTAATGTAATTGTTATCAATTGATTTTACAGTAAATTTGTAGGCTATTATATCTGCCATATGCTAAATGTAAATATTATTGTTAATTTTAAAAAAAATATGCATATCATTACCATTATGACTATGTACAATAATAGGCCCTGTTTCCTGGGTAATAACCCTCATTGTTTGTGGACTTTCTTCCACCTTGTGTTAATCTGATTGATAACTGTTTGAAATCTTTGGTAAGTAGACAATTTATTTAAAAAAATAAACTAACCAATTCTAAAATGTGTAAACATTTACATTTACTGAACATTTACAGTTCAAAGGGTCACATAACAAGACAAGAACTTGGAAATGATGTCTCATGGGATTTTCTGGTGTTGGCACAGTTTTGGCCAGGAACATCATGCATTATATTTCGTGAATATGTAGGTTTTCTCTCATGAATTTAGTAGGTTTTCTCTCATGAATTTAGTAGGTTTTGTCTCATGAATTTAGTAGGTTTTTTCTCATGAATTTAGTAGGTTTTGTCTCATGAATTTAGTAGGTTTTCTCTCATGAATTTAGTAGGTTTTGTTGATATCAGACTGATGTTTTCGAATATTTAACCTCTGCTGATAGGAAAAATCACACCACAAAAGAACAGCTAGTATATCTGGCTCAGGAAACTGAAAATACATAGGCACATAACAAAGGAAGGAATTAATCCTGGCCATCTTTATGGGCTTTACAAAGTTTATGACAAAGTATGAAAGGGTGGAATACTCCTCATTCTTTTCAACAGCTTAGGCCCTAAGTGAATGAATAATTTACAACTGGATGTTCTCTTGTACCACAGAGCAAGAGCGAAATTGAAAGGGATGAGTGAATTAAGCCATTACCCGGTACTTAATTTTTCAAAAAGATGTATATTGGAATCTGTGTTCGTTCTCAAACTTCTACAGATTAGGAAAATCTAGTCCAGAGAATGCATTGTCATGGTTTACAGCTTGGCTATGAAATCCACACCCTTCGGCTTGATACGTGCAACTTCTGGGTCATTCTGACCCTCTATAGGATAAAACGGTGATCCATCAAAACATTCTTAGTCTCCTTTTATGACATGTGGCAGGTGTTGCTATTATTTGCTAATCTTTGCTCCCTTGTCAGGCTGCAGCAACACATGGGTACATTGGGGATAATAAGTAAAATCTTATGATATATCATTGAGCAAGAAGTATGAGGAATATGGTCTTAGGTCAGTATTTTAGTGTGACTAATGGTGTGCTATGGGTGATGTGGTCAGCCTCAAAGTGCTATATTTTCTTTCCGTGATGGGAACTTGTATCCATTTTTTGAGACTGAGTTGATCTAGAAACTAGATGTGATCTAAAAAAATACTTCATCTTGGAGTTGAACCATGGATCACCAGGATAGATAACCAGTTCACTAAACAAATGCAGTAGAGTGACCTACTCTTGTTATTTAGTTCGGGTAACAAGATTTATGTTTTTATATGTATAGGCCTAAATATTTTTAGAAATGAAGATTCTAAATATAGGCCCTAATTGTAGTGAAATTTTATAGAATTTTGTTTTATTAGTGCTGTATAAATATAAAGCACTATTGAACATATATAATGCCTTTTGCATTATAAATGTGTCAAACTTCTGAGATTAAAATTTACTGTAAAATGAAATAATTTTATCCACGATGTTGCAACCAGTGTGTTGCTTCAGATCTTAATTGGCAGCGTAGCGCAGAGGTTAGTGCACTAGTTTTGTATATGAGTGGTCCTGGGTTTGTTCCCCAGTTGAGGCAGAAATGTATTTCAGATCACAATGGCTCCTGGGTCAATTAAAACCCAGCCGTAATTGGTTGCCGGATTAGCTTGGAAGTAAAGACTGTAAAGAGGGAGAGGAGATGACTACCTTATAGCAGAGTTATTGAAATGTGAGATCGCTAACATTGCACAGCCATACAGCATTATTAAATTCTATGGGTTAACTTTACTTTTTACTACTTTCAGATCTTAATTATATTAAAGCTGTTTTTTTGTTCAAAAGAAGTTTTTTGAGTATTCTGCTCTGTGGCAGAGAGGTATATGATGCATTTCTGATGACAAAGGTTGTGATTCAATTTCAGCCACAGACAGTTGTGAATCCTGAACATTCCAGAGAACAATGCCATTCTACTGAACATAAATGTTGCTTAGAAAATAAGTTCAGTGTAATTATGCTGGGTTCATTGTTCCCTCTAAGCTGCACTATTTTACACTAGCACACATGTTTGTATCTCTTAGCTCACAAGACTTACAGATAGAAATGTATATAAAAGTTTCTATAATACAAAGTAGAACTGGTTTAAATAGAACATGATGAAGAAGAGTAACTTTTTTTCTGCCCAGAAAAAGTGGTGTTAAAAATGTGTCAGCCCATTGAGATAGAGTTTTCTCACAAGCACTCTTGTCTGAGAGGGAACACTGGCTGGATTTATCGCTAAGTCATGAATAGTATACAATTTTGTTGATTAATTTATTTGAATATTTTCTAATATTTTGTTTGAATATGACTAATTTTTTTTATGATTATGATTATTTTAGGTAGAATGTCCAATTCCCCCTGGTACTGAAGGTTGGACAATTCATGGGTTATGGTAAGTACAGTTGATTGAAAAGTACCGATTTATATAAATGTAGTTGAGTTGAGGAGCGTGGTAGTCTAATTGATAGTGAGTTTGCTTGTTATCACTGGGTTACAGCATGCCAGGCTCTACTATTGTCCAGGTCATGATTTCTCACCTAACACGACCGCTCCTCCAGTTGACCCAGCTGTAAATGGGTACCTGGCGCATAAGTTATGGGAAGGTAAGACAGCAAGGAAGGGAACTGGTCACCCCTCTAATAGTTGCTACAGCTTAGTACATGAAGAGTTATCTTCATTCCCGACACTCTTTGTGTACGTACATTACCGAGATGAAAAATCATTCAAATATTTCAAAGTCGCAATCACTGCCTGAATTCTGAACTATTTAACAAATTTCATGACAACATCAGGGTGAATATCAGTCTTTATTTCACTGTCTACTAGTATCCTGGTACATTGTTGTCGGCATCATCCTCAAAGATAGCGTCATTCTCACTTCCATCCATTGCATTACTCATATAACACTTTTTGAAAGATTGGATGATCATTTCAGATGGTACATCTGACCACAATTCTTAGACTCACATAGCAATTGCAATGATGTAATTTTTTTTTACAGTGCAACCCTTCGTCACAGCTAAAGTAGATGACGCCATCCATTCATTCAATTTTTCTCAAATCTGTTCTTAAATGGTTTGTTAAGGGAGAGATGTATTGGCTGCAAGAGGGAAGTAGGCCCCCCAGGAAATACAGATATAGACAGCCCTATATCACAACTCATTTTTCCACTTTCTCTGTGAAATGTGCCCAAAATGAGTCTCATACAAGGATAGATGGTTTATTTTGTAGCGGTCCCTTCCTCTGTGGTCGAATTGTGTGCCCTGTGTAAGAGTGTTGGTGGAGTCTCCAAGGTCTGTAATTTGACTAGATTGGAACCGGTGCACATGTATTCAATCTCTAGACTAGTCCTCTGTTATTGTTGTTATGATGCTTGTAGCCAAGGGTTGGAATATGTGCATTAAAGTCACCAACTATGATGGTTCTCCTTACTGTAGGCTAAAATTCAGGCAGACTTGTGGAGGATGTTGGGTGACAGTAAATATTGTGCAGTGTATACAAGGTATTGTTTTTGTCCTATACTTTTATTCTCTGGTGGTCTATGTCTTCTTCAGGACTGTTGGTTAAGTTGACCTGGGCATCATTTCTAATTAGTGTCATAATACCCTGACTCTTCAAACATTTACATTTGTGCTGTGTATAGCCTGTGATGTTAATTTTTTTCTGTGGTGGTATTGTTTCCTGAAGGACGGCATGTATGTTGTGTTCCTGTAATGTTTTTATTACTTCTGAAATCTTGTTTTGTATGCCTGCTATGTTTAGTTGTAGGATGCCCCTCGCTGACTTTTCATAAGGAGCAGGGGAGTGATCTCTCTTGCATGGGTCTTGGTAACTGAGGCGAAGCCAGAGCTCATATTGTAAATTTTGTTTGACTGGCATTGTGGGTTTAGTTGTTTGCTGCAGACAAAGAATGCATAGACGTGCTTATTTAATTCCAAAGAATGGTATGCAAATGTCTTCCTCTATCTGAAACTGGTCATGTGGTCAGTTGATCTCATGAAGTCTCCATGAAAAGTCTTTGCTTTTGGCGATTCAGGTGAGGTTCACAGAGATGCATTCCCTGCTGGTCACAAGCACTTGAGAGGCAGGCCTTGATTGTTTATTCTGTGACTGAATATTTGCTGAGACTTTGTCACATCTTGCATCCTATGCCTTCATGATTCTCCCCAGCATCGAGTTTCCAAACTCCCCATGAGTTTTCTTGACCCTGCTTCCAGTATCTCAAGATTATAACATGTTCTGACTGTGGATGCAATGTCGGTTTGCAAGACACTCTCACTGTAGCTAGGACATTAGGCAGGGCTGAATCCACTCACATTAGAGACGTTCCTCCTCACCATTCAGGATCCTGGTGAGGGCATTGAGATTGGATATAAAAGTGTGGTAGACAAGAAAAGAGAAAGAAGGAGAGTCCAGGAGATGCCGCCAAGCACTCGGTCCATAGCAATCTTTGTTTGAAACAGGGGTACGTCGTGAAGATGTTGCTGTGGGTGTATTTGTGCATGTTGCTGCAAGAAGCTTAGTATCAGCTGAACAATAGCTTCTACAGCAATCAAATGCATGTGGACTGTGAGAGACTGTTGTGGCGTGCTTCATGAAGTCCTTGACTGTAAGCCGGACGTCCAGCCCAGACCCTAAATGTTCTGTCCACTCCATTGAGTTTCAATAGGATGCAGCTTGTTAATAATATGGCCAGAGTTCATTTTATCCTAACTTGCTCAAAGATGGGGTATAATTAAAGTGACAATATGAAAAGATCATCTGTGAAAAGTACCTCCTTGACATGAATATAAGGGGGGGGGGCCAAAGTCATTTATGATTATATTGGTGAACTTAAGAATTTTTGTCAGACTGTATATGGTACAGAGCACGTCTATGATGGTCAAGGTACTGGGTTCAAATCCCACAACAGGCAATTGTGCATCTGGACCATTCAGAAAGCAATGGTAAACTACTCAACATATTTATGTTGACTAGAAAATCACTTCGGCCAAAAAACTATGGATTGATGACTACATCCTGAATATGCTACCAATTTTTTTAATGAGGACTTTCTTCTAGCATTCATAAGGGGATGGTTTGTGCTATGCTGAGAACTGTTTATTACAGTAAAAATGTTTACGCTTAGTCATTACAGAGTATTGCTGCTCAACTATTATTGAACTTTAAGGTACCACTAATACTGTACATCCAAGTGTATTGCATGTAAAATGTGGATGGTCAGTGTTGGAACCACCTTCTAATTCGACAAGCTAAATTTGTGAGGAAAGCTCACTATCATCTTTGCTAATGAGACAACATTTATCACATAAAGCAGCGCATAACTGAGTAAATAATGATGCACATTACTTACTGATGAAGCGTGACCAGGTCGTCTTGTCAAAATTACAACAGAAGTAATGCACAACAGGTGGAGAAATGATTCAAGCTGACAGGCAAATAACAGTTAACATGCTAGCAACTGTGATAAAGTGCTAAATTAGTTAATACTGCATAAACAATATAAATTCTGAAAAGTGTGCTCACAATGGGTATGCAGAGAATTGACTGACACAAACAAAAATTACCCAAATGAGCATGTGCATGCAGCATCTTTGTCAAAATTCATTTGAAGGAAAAGGCATGCTTGAGTATCTCACTGAAGTTGAATCTTGTATAAATCACTATCAACCAGAATTAAAGTGTGTTTCAATGATGTGAAAGCATCTTTCTTTATCTTTCATCTTCTGCCAAGAAATTTAAAGTTGTGCCATCAACAGAAAAGGTTATGCTGACAGTGTTCTGAAATTCTCAAACAGTTGTGTTCACCATTTTCCAGAAAAAATCAACATTGTACTATAACATTCTCTTGATGCTTCAAGATGTAATTTGAAGAAAATGTCCATGCCTGGTGACTAGACGTTCCATCATGCCACACCACAAACTGCTTAATTAACCTAAGACAGAATTGCCTAAATGAGATAAAATTACTCGAACATCCACCTTTCATCCCTGACCTATCCAAGATCTATTTCCAACTGTTTGGTCTACTCAAAACCCACCTTGATGAAAAATATTTCTTGAGTGACATAGAGGTTGAACATTAAATGAAAATGTGGCTGAAAATGTACATGAACAATTTTTATGCTGCAGGTATTGCCTAAATGATGAATCAATGGGATAAGTGCATGAATGTTGGTGGAAATTTTGGCATAAGTACATCAATGTTGGTGGAAATTTTGGCATAAGTACACCAATGCTGCTGGAAATTTTGTGGAGAATTAAAGGAACAATATCAGTATAAAAATATATAGTTCTCATTTTCTTATCATTAAATCTTTCCCCCCACTCTTTGTGATTTACTTATTGATGTTTCCTTGTAAAAAAAAAGATAAAAGTGAAACTATGGCTTATCTTGCTGAAGTAGCAAGAAGAGTATTCTACTTAATAGTACTGATTCTCAGCATTTTAGAACTATATGTACCCTAATTATGCAAGTCTGGTGCCAATTTTGACAGTATTGTTGGCTAAAGAAAGTTGCTGTCATGATATTTTCCCAGATCTTTAAGATAAGTTAACATGCCTGTAGTGAACTATGTATAAGTAAGAATAAGTGTAATTAAAAAATACTTGCTCTTTTTGTGGATCTACAGGCCCACAACTTTTTCTAGACATGAACCTCGTCAGTGTAACACTTCCATGAAGTTCAACCTTACTGAAATACAGGTTTGTTGATTTTAGCATTTATAAAAACCACTGATCATGAATCATACAATATAGTTAATAGGTTTTTGTTATTACTGTGTAATAGCAGATAGGAAGACTGTAACAGGCTAGGGAAGCCAACCTGAACTAAAGACATGACAAAATTGGATGTGCTGGTCCTTTAGAGGTTGAAATAGTGCAACTATGCTGTAAACTTGCAACACAATGTACTTCACACTCCCCGGCGGAAATCAAATGAACTTTTGTGCTGGTTATCAGAGAGCGAATGCAGAAGAAGAAGAATAGATTAAGAAAGATCCAAAAAAGAATCTTAAACATAAACAGTGAAGTCCTTCACAAACATTGGAAAGTATGAGAAAAATCAAAATAATAGATTAGCAGTAAATCTTCATTGAATTTATATCTATACATGTGTGGAGAGATATCCACATTGAAACTGACAGTCAACACTCAGATATTACTTATAGATACATAGATATTTGTGGAGATCAGTGATCCTATATACTCTATCATTAGTGTTAAGTATACTTTTATACAGATGGGAAAATGGGACACTCAGTGCAGACACAGAAAGAAGGATTCCAGCTTTTGAAAACAAGTGCTACAGACATTTGTTAAGAATTTGCTTTATAGAACACAAGACAAACATATCACTAAAGTAAATATAATGCTGGCTTTATGGCTACATCCTGAATAGGATATGCTATCAATTTTTAAATTCTAATTTGGAACTAAAAGTATTGCTTTCTGTACTTGGGAGCTTATGCAGGCCCTGCAGGTAATATTTTTCCAACTCCTGGCTTTTTCAGAATCATATATTTTATATTTTGTTTTTATACTTCTTATTTCATATCCTTTCATGCTTACTATTTCTATCCATGTTTAAATTAATTGTTTAAACACAAACATAAATTGTTGCAATAATTTGTTTCAACTTTTTATGCCTAGCCCTTGCGTCCTGAACTTGATGAACAGTGGCCTTATCTTAAACATGATTGTGATCCTGCAATCTTCTGGTATGAGATGTTTATGATGATTACTATAGTTTTTAACTATTATTATTGAATACTATTGCATCAAAGGGCAATTGTTAAAACACTGTATAATAAATTTCACTTTGTAGTAAAAACAACAGATGGATTGACTGACACATTTGTAAAAATAGGTGTGAGAGCACCAGGGATCTATTGTCATTTCCACTTCTGCTATTAAACGTTGGAGTTTTTTGTCTTTGGCCATTTGAGTTGAATTGGCCATGGTAAGCTCGTGTCTATTTAATGTTTCTTTGGTTGTCTCTGCCCGTCTAGTTCTTGGTCTTCCTAGTGCTTTGTAGTCTGGTCTTCTGCTGATGTATGCGCAAAGTTCTGGTTGCGCATGTTTCATTCTCATGAAGTTTACTGCTTTTCGATATAGTCTTGACTTGGGATAGGGCCATGTTTGACATTGGTAACACAGAGTTGATATAAAAATACAGATGAAGACCAACTGCATTATAACAATTCACAACAAAGATAACATGATAGTCTTTCTTTTTCTTTTATACCCCTTTATGCCTTGCAGTGTCAGGGGTAGAAGAGTTCTCTGGAGATGGTTTTTTTGTGTGTTTCATATATGTTTGTTTTCATTGACTCTTTTATTTCTGTAATCCATCATTTGCAAGGTCTGCCCCAGGCTTTGTATCTATCATGTCTGTATAGTAATGCTTTTTTGTGTAGTGCTGTCTGATAGTAGTCTAGAAGCATGCAAAAACTACTTAATTTGTTGTCTTCTGGCATAATCCAAAATTGGCATTGTGTTTGTAAGTCTTCTGATGTTTTTGTTTCTGTATCTCTCTCTTATTGTTACTGTGATGATTCGATGTAGACAAGTCATTTCTGTTGTAACAAGTTTCCTTTTGGATTCTGCTGTGTGTCCACATTTGACATTGGTAGCATAGTGATGGTACGATGATCATTTTATATAGTGCAGTTTTGGTGTTCATGCTCACATATTTGTTTTTGAAAATAGGAGACATCTGCCCCAAGATCTGATATGCTATGTTGCATCTATGTTAGATTTCTTTGGTGTTTTTCCCATTCGATGATATGATGCTTCCAAGATAAGTGAATTCTTTCACCAGTTTAAGTTGTTGATCATCGATTAGAATAGCAGTGTTTCTTTATATTTTTGTGATTGACATTACCTCAGTTTTATCTGTGTTTCTCTTCATGTTAAAGTCCCTACATGTTGTGTGGAGTCTTTTTACATGTTGTTGCAATTATTCTTTTGTTGTTGTTATTATTTGTTGATCATCTGCACAAAGTTCACTCAGGAGGTTGCTCAGATTGTCTTTTTAATTAGTGTTGGCAATTTTACATATGCCATTGATGAATAGAAAGGAAGATAGAAAACATCCATCTCGCATGCCAGAGTGCATGTGAAATTCTAACTGCACAGTGACTGCCTGTGTAACTACTTCTGCACAAGTTGATTAGATGTTGTGGAACCCCATATTTTGATAGTATTTTCCAATGTTGTTGTCTATCTATTGTGTCGAAAGCTTTTTCTTGGTTGACGAATGCGATATACAATTCTTTGTTGTTTTCAGTTGTTTTTTTCTGCCATTTGTCTGAATGTAAAAAATGGCATCTATATAGCTTTTGTTCTTACGGAATCCCATTTGAGCGTTGCTAAGCTGTGGTTCTATGACAGCCCACAACCTTCTTTCTAGAATTCTGTTGAAAATATTTCCAGTGTGGCTTAGAAGTGAAATACCTCTGCACTTTGTACAATCTCTTTTGCTGCCTTTTTTCTTCCAGATAGGTATATTACAACATTTTTCCAGTATTCTAGTATTTCTTATGTGTTCCATGTTATATTAAACAGCCTTGTTAACTATTTTATCCCTAGATCTGCCGCTGCTTTAATTTGACTTGTTTGTTATTGGGTCCTGCGACTTTCTTTGATGGAGCCGTTTGTATGACATTTTCTATTTCTGCTAGCAATATCTTTGATTCTAACTCTTCCATAATATCATAGCAAATATAACAAAAATAGAAGCTATGACAGTCAGAAAATCATGAGCCCCATTAAACATAAAAATAGATAAATATCTCAGAAGTATTTTCAGCAAAGATGGAAGTTTAGACAGAAAGATAAGATCAAGATGACAAGAGGCAAATGAGGTGACCTAATAGCTGTCACCACTACTTCAACATCCAATGATCAAGAAGTCAAACAACATAGGAAATTTTTTTTTTTTTAAACCAATACTGTTTCCAATGTCAATTATAGAATTATTAGTCTTATCACTCATTCAAACAAAGTGATGTTAAGGATATTGTTAAACAGATTTAAAAAAGATCAGAAATATTAGCTGAAGGATAAGCAGGTTTTCATAAAAACAGACCTTCTATAGAACAAATTTTCAACCTCAGAATAATCATTGAAGAGCACCTACAACATCAGCATGAAATCTATTAAAACTTAATCATTTCACTAAGATCGAGTATGGCAACGAGGTTTGTGGAAGATTATTAGAATTTTAATTTTGACAGAAATATAATAGAAATCATTGAAGCAGCATATAATGTAGCAACTAGTGCTGTTGTAATTAATGGTGATATTGGAACCTTTTTCAAAACAACTGCTGGGGTTTGACAAGGTTTCATATTATCACTAATGTTATTCAATATATTCTTGGAACACATCTTGCAAGAGCCACTACAGAAACAAACCATGAAACAACAATTTCAATTAGTGGCTGCTCTCTGTGCAAGGAACTTGCTGTTTGCAAATGATATTGATCTTATGGCTGGTAGCGAGAAAGAACTCATAGATTTTTCCAAAGAGATTACATGACATGACAAGAACTTAGCAAAAAAAAGAAAAGCAAAATAATGGCAAAAAGAGATGACAATATGACCCCCGTTAACATCTGTGTGAATGGACAGAGACTAGAAGTTGATACTTTTAAATACTTAGGATCTTACATGAGCAGCGATGGAAGCGCAAACAAAGAGTTTGACTATTACAGCAGAAATGGAGAGGAGAATATAGGCTTTGAAAGCAAATGTTACAGACGAATATTACACATCCATTATACAGAACATAAAACCAACATAGGGCCTATATATGAGAAACAAAATAAATACTTTTGCAGGCCAACAAGAACATTTCATGGCAGTGGTGAGGCATCACAAACTTGTGTGGTGTGGCCATGTGATGAGAACACAATTCTCTTTCCAAAATAATCTTGGGTTCTTTCCCGGAATGCGTGCCTACCAGTGCTCATTGTTTTTAAATAATTGTCAGATCCAAATGTTTTAGTAGTTTGTGTTGTCACTATTTCCGGCTAATTTTCTATTAGAAAAATGGCTGTAGAGTCGATGCATTGATAAGGAAGCAACACAGCTTCTGCCTCCCTTGGGACACAAGGTCCCCTGATTAGGTCTAACCCTCCTAAACTCTAGGATCATCCCTTTTCCTCTGATGTGCATACGTGACATTAAATCATGGCACATAATCACAGTTTCTGTTTCCCTTTTACACACAGATATATAGAGTTTAGGGGGGGGAAATGGATGCTAGTGTTAAAATCAGGTCTAATCCCAATCCCCTAAACCCCCTCCCCCACCTAAACTCTAGGATCATCCTTTCTCCTCCAATGCACAGTTGTGGTATTAAATCTTTGCAAAATTAGCTATTTTAAAAATCTGATAACACTGTCTGCTAGTGACGTAATTTCATTGAAGGCACTCCAGTTACATACTATAATGAAGGTTGCATTGAACCTGTGCATAGTATTTAACTTCCTTCACATTCTGTAAACAGGCAAAATATGTGGTGGGCAAGCATTCAGGGAAAGTACCCAATCTTGCAGGGAACAGTTGAGGTGGAAGATAAAGAGGAGATCAGAGGAAAGTATGAATTGATAATATTAAGGACTGAGCAGGATTAAGATTCTCCACACTTAAAGAAAGAACTGATAACAGAGTCATGGCAAAATTTTTGTGTTGATGTTTCCAGAGTGGCACCCCTACAACCCTGAAGGGTTATGGGTGTAATGGTGATGATGATCAATGTCATACTAATAATATGTGAAATGATATTCATGAGAAAGACTGTCAAACTTACCAGATTAGACAGGTTACAAAATGACATCAGAAATAGAATTGGCATTATATCATGTACTCAACATATTGAGAGTCAGCAGCCATTATGGTTTGTACATGTTATGAGAATGGAATATACTCAACTTCCTATAATGAAACAAGATTAGATTACAGAGCCAGAGGAAGACCAAGAAAGAAATGGATATATAACATCAAAGATATATTGAACAAAAATGGATATAGCACAACAGAGGTGACACATCTGGCTTTGAAATTAACACTAATGCTCTCACTACTCTGCTTAATGGCACATGTGGACTAGTGTCATCATTCACCTGGGGTTAGACAATAGATAATTAACTATACTGCATTTTAAGTTATGTATGTATGTTTTATTTGCATTTTTCCAAATTAGGAATAATAAAAATTGCATATTGTGATATATATGCTGATCATTGTATAAACTTTTTATATGAAATTTCTCAGTCTCAAGTCCATATATAATCCAAACTGAAGCTGTGTCAAAATATTGACACTGACAATTCAATGAAATCTTGTTGTTATTTGAAAATTTCTGCAGTTCTAAGTAAATTTATAAAAAATAAATCAGAAGGCAGTAGACAGTATTTGAACCTGGTCCATTCAGCTAGCACCTATTTGCCTCACAAATTGAGTAATGGCATTTTAAAATTTGACCACACTGAATCTCTTAAAAAAAGATGCGCTTTTGGTCAAGACTTCCAACATGTATATTTTCAAATTACTGTGGATATGGATCGATTGATGGAAACACAACAATACACACAGTGCACAGGTATGTAAATTCCTTAGAGGACCACAAACATTTAACACTAGTATCTGCCATTAGGCCTTAGGAATACAATGACCATTAGGTCTACCAGTAAACACAAATAACATATAAACAGACACAAGGTTGCATCTAATCTAACATGAGTAAATGAATAATATAAAATAAAACCATCTCGGAGTTATAGAAAAATTAAAAAGCAGTAAATGAGATTTGAACCAGATCAGTTGGCACCTATTCACTAGTGTGTAATTGATCAAAGAAAAATTTGGGTTTAGCATCATTTTCTCACATGCCTGAATGGTGTGAAAATGACTTGAATTGATTAGAAACCAGCTTTATTGGGGTTATATCTATATTTAGCTCTACCAAGTGAACGTTAATAGTGATGTTTCGACTCATCATTTTGTGTTCTAAATGTAATTCTTGATTAAATACCATTTGTAATTCTTGATTAAATACCTTTTGGTTGAAACATCTATTTGTGTGTTTCCAGTGATTAGAAAAACTTCATAATCCTGTCTCAAGTTTCGCCCATAAGTTCTGCACTCTCCGTTCCAGCAGCCATCATAGTGTATCCAGACTCAAAGTTTCAGTCAGATGTTGATATTTTGCTCTTCAGATCTTTCCAGTGGACACTTTCTCCCCTAACCCCTGGTCACTCCCACTTATATTATTCTTTGTATATGTATGTTATCACCTCTAGCATTGTCTTCTTCACTATGTAGTAAATCAACAACTGCACTAACTGGGTCAGCCTCCATCTCTTTTAAAAACTGTGCCATCAATCACAGCATTGCCCACCACCCATCAATATGTCTGCTTCCCCATTAAAACAGTTTCTTACATGACCAGGGCAGAATATATGCATGTAATACTTTACCTATTCTTTTCTTAACATGCAACTTTCTATCTTGTGCAGAATGCTTTGGGACTCATAAGGAGAGTATCATCATATGAGTTGACATGACTCAAATTACTTGATTATTTATTACACTATACTCTGTAATGATGATGTTTATGCTTTACTTTGACAGGAACCATGAATGGGATCAACATGGAACTTGTGCATACAATGATTCAATCCTTCAAGGGGAACTGAACTACTTCAATGAAACCTTACAACTTCACAGAACTCATGATATTCTCAGGTAATTAATTATTGAATTAATTATCATATATGCATGTGTATAAGCCAATCCGTGTTGAGGATATGACTTTAATGTCCAAAGTGTGACAAAAATCGAAAGCCCGTGTATAGGCAGAGGTAGGCAAAAAATAATAGTAGCGGTAATAATACTGTGGAATCCGTTATAAGAATTAAGTGACAAGCAAAATCATGATAAAAGGGAAGACTTTAGCACAAACTTTAGCAATGGTAAGATGTAAGATCATTTCTTCTATTTGCAACCTTCTGTACTCACAACCTTCGTTGCCCAACACAGCTCATACAGAGAGGAATGGGTTCAGTACCCAATGGTCTATTGCGAAGCTCCTCATCTGAGATTCGTATTTTACCTTCGTCTTAGGGTAATATACACAATGACGATGAGTCAAAATACACAGACCACACCTGGCAGTGGATTGGAAGGTCATCTCAAGCGGATGAGGTCAGTGCATGAGAAATGCACAGGTCACATCCCAGACCCCAGATGTGTGTGGCAAAGCAGCACATCGTCTAGGAAGGTGTATCAATCCTGAGTCTAATTCGTGGGGTTCGAGAAGAAGAAGATTTATCAATTTTGCATATGCTGTTTACAATAAACTAACATTCTGGTACCTATTTTATATTCTTAGTGCTCTCAGTGAAAAATGCATCACTCCTAAAGAGGATCATCTGTATGATGTGAGTACTGCCAGAATTTTATCTTTCTCAAGTCAAAAGTGATAGTCATCCATTTTATTAATCTATTTATTTCTGCAATTTGATATATTTCAGCTTTTCTTATTCTGTAAGGTGTCTGTAAAGTTGCAGTGCACTGTCGTAACACAGATCTACACTAAATACTCATAATTCATAGGATGTACTGTCACTACCAATGTAAATGAGCATACAGTGATTTTGTAGACACCTGTTACTTTTTTAATTACCAGAGGAATTTCTGTGAAAATAGATAAGAAGAACAACTATTACCTCAGTAAAATTACCTAGTTAATAAAATATTAATAGTATCTTCTTTCTGTCCGCATGTACCTTTCGGTGTTGAGGGGAGAGTGAGTGTATCGTCTTTTTCCCTTCTATTTGCCTCTTCTGTGGTTATATTTCCGAGTGTCTCTAATACACTTATCTATCCACCTTTTACGAGGATGTCCAATAGGTCGACTGTTTTCGTATCGTTTGTGCTAACTCCAATCATACGTCTCACACATTTCATTTCAGTGGTGTTAATCTTATGAATTGTTCTAGAATCTAATGTTCAAGTTTGACACTGATAACACAATGTTTGTAAGAAAATGGTGTTGAAAAGCGCTTTCTTTGTTTTAAGTGTAATATCTTTGTTTCTTAGTAAAGCTTAGTAAATTCATAGTATGTACTCATAAAATATCCATAGTCAATTTTGTTAGTAAAATAACCTATTGTCACTTCAGTTAGTATAGTATCTATTGTCACTTTGTGAATAAAATATCAATTTTTACTTCAGTTAGGATAATCTCTATTGTAATTTCAGTGGATAATATCTATTGTCATCTCATTTTGTGTAATATCTATTGTCCCTTATGTGAATAAGATATCTATTGTCCCTTATGTGAATAAGATATCTATTGTCCCTTATGTGAATAAGATATCTATTGTCCCTTATGTGAATAAGATATCTATTGTCCCTTATGTGAATAAGATATCTATTGTCCCTTATGTGAATAAGATATCTATTGTCCCTTATGTGAATAAGATATCTATTGTCCCTTATGTGAATAAGATATCTATTGTCCCTTATGTGAATAAGATATCTATTGTCCCTTATGTGAATAAGATATCTATTGTCCCTTATGTGAATAATATATCTATTGTCCCTTATGTGAATAAGATATCTATTGTCCCTTATGTGAATAAGATATCTATTGTCCCTTATGTGAATAAGATATCTAATGTCCCTTATGTGATATTTATTGTCACTTCTGCTCATGTGATAACCAGAGCCTGGACTTCTAATTCAGAGTGCAAAGAATAGGGTCACTGTCTTGTTTTCAGTCATGTCATAGGAGGTGACTAAGAAAAGTTGGAAGATAGGCTGATAACTTGTAACCTGTAAAAAAAAATTGTCACATCTTGTCTCAATTTCTTACTTTTGAACGTTGCACCTTTGTCCTTTTGTGGAAGACTCATAGGCATTGGGGAATACTAGATGTGCAATCACTATGGATGGGTCAACACATCAGACAGAGAAATGATGAAATAGTTGTTGACCCAGAGGTGTATGTTGTGCTCCTAGCAAGACGTGGTAATCCTGGAATACTGGTAAACTGAAATGCCTCCCTTTGGGAACTAAACATGCATCCATAAATCTCAAACATCCATCTTTGAGATTTTATATGAGTCTGGGTGTTGGCTCAGTTATACAACTGAAAATAAACCCAGTTTTTTTGTCAGAAAGACTTTGGGCTGTCAAGAGCTACCTGCTCACAGTTAAAGGGATTATTTCATCATCTTTATTATCATTTCAGTTAGGATAATATATAATGGCAGTCAGTTCCTCTTTTGCCAAGTTTGGCACATAGGGCAGATGTCACAGTTCTCCATGCCTGTCGGTCAGTTGCCAAGGATTGCAACTATATAATATATTTATTGCAACTATATAATATATTTATTGCAACTATATAATATATTTATTGCAACTATATAATATATTTATTGCAACTATATAATATATTTATTGCAACTATATAATGTCACTGAAGTTAATATGAGAGTATTCACATGAAAACTTAAAAGTGTGATATAAATTAGAATAACCATCGCCCGTGTGTTGCCGAAACCCGAAAGGGGAGCAAAGAATAGCAACACTGTTTACCTTCCACGCATGTCGTAAAAGGTGACTAAGGAGGTTATGGGATGTAGTTGGCTGTCCCATCCCATATAGGGTCAGTGACCCAAAGCCATGCTGAAGTCGGATGTGTCAGGCCGAAAGGCGCAGATATCGCAGAAATGCTGTAAACCATGACACAACGCATTCCGTTCTCTGGACTACATCCTGCTAATCTGCAGGAGTTTGAGAACGAACGCAGAAGAAGAAGAATAACC
Source organism: Meghimatium bilineatum (assembly GCA_034231615.1). Classification (NCBI taxonomy): domain Eukaryota; kingdom Metazoa; phylum Mollusca; class Gastropoda; order Stylommatophora; family Philomycidae; genus Meghimatium; species Meghimatium bilineatum. Next base: position 71,570,648 of record CM067322.1, read on the forward strand.
ATGGCATTGTCTTGTATCTTGCACATTCCATCACAGTGCAGACAAACAATGTGATGCTATAGCAGCAGTTTAAAGATGTCCACCCCACTATTAACCATGCACCACATGCACCAAAGTGGAGTTCTATTATTTGTTTTTTAATAGTGAAGTAAAGAAACCTATAGAAATGCATTGGCAAATAAAGGTTCAGTATGGTGATGCCCACCTGTCAATCCAGCAAGTGTATAAGTTGAGTAAGATGTTTCAAAATGACATGAGTTCTGTTCATGACTGGGTCAGGCACACTTATTTGTGAGTGCAGAGTTAATTGTAGCCATTGAAAGTCTTACACAGGAAAACTACTGATTGACTGTGAGTAGCATTGCTACAAATCAAGACGACAGTCAAGGTTTAACATACCACATATCTATTATGTGCTGCATAGTGTCTGCTAGGTGGGTACCATGGAAGCTTCCTTGAGAATTGAAATAATTACACATTGTTGCATGTCCAGAATTTTTGTGGCAGTTTTAAGCAGAAGGTGATGGTTTCTTATCAAGAATTTTTACTGTAGATGAAACCTGAGTTTGCTACCATGATCCGGAAATGAGAGTGATCATGGAATGGCATCACCGATCCTTCTGAATCCAAGAAGTTTCACATGCAGCCATATGTAGGGAAGGTTATGCTGACTTGCTTTTGGGATGAAAGAGCCATTATTTTAAAGCATTACATATCAAGAAAGAACACTGTCACCAGTGCTGCGTGTACAGATCTTCTCAGGAACCACCTTTTATCCTCAATCAAATCCAAATGATATGGACTTCTTAGTAATGGTGTTCTTTTGCAACAGGACAATTCTCAATCCCATACTGGCTGTGCACAGCTGCAATGATCAAGGATCTCCAGTTTCAGTGCCTACCACATCAGCAATACTTACCAGTTCTAGCTATAAGTGATTTCCACCTCTTTGATCACTCAAGCAGTCATGGGAGGAAATACTTTCAGGTCCAGTGAATAAGTACAGCAGGTGATGCATGAGTTGTTAGACACACAACTAAAAAAGTTTTATTCTACAGGAATCCAAGCACTTTGTAGGAACAGAGCATTTGTATCGAATGCAATGGTGACTATTTGGAACAATTATTTAGTTGTGTTTTACTTTTTCAGAATATATATATATTCTCCAAAAAAATATATTTAAAGTTTTCATTTGTAGCACCTCGTAACTTATCTAACCACTTCAGTTAGTAAATTATTTTTCATTACATTAGTATACACAGTGGGTGTAACCTTGAAGTCTGATTAAAATATTTACTAGTAATTTATGTATTTTGAAGTCACTTAAAAGAATGCACATTTTTATGTAATCTGAGTTATTAATTGTTTATGAATATGTGGTATTTAAAAAAATATTTCCCTTTGGGGTCTTCAGATTTTTGTCTGTGTGATAAAAGCTGCATGCTCTTGCTGTTGGCATGATATACATGTAGGGTCTACAGGTGGGATTTTAAATCTCCCCTCTGACAAAGAAAAACCCTGTTCTTACTAGGTCAAACATTGGATCCTCACACGGTTGTGAGACCAATGCTCTAAACTCTTGATCATGTGCCACACAAATCAACAAAATACAAGTTTTTGTAGAACAATATTTATGAATATAATATTTGAAACTACTTAATTAAAAAAAACAACTAGTGTTTAAAGAACTGAATTTATACAAAATTTTATGTTTTATTAGGTATTAGTTTGTTGATTATCCTCCTCACACACTGGACAATAGGTGCTTATTATAGGTGTTTTATATTGTTAAATAACTCTCACATCAAATAAATTCAGTCTTTCAAGTCATGCTGGCGATAGCTAAAGGATAAGAAAGCTTAATGATGAATAAGCATGTAGAAATAAGATGCACTGAGATAAAGATCTAACATTACATTGCTACATAATGCTTCTCATGAGGCCATCACAAACAGAGAAAATAATAGTGCTCTATGTATAGAAAGGTCATAAGCTGCAGCAGGTGCTAACAAACTGTTTCGAGTTTTTGAAGGACATTGCTTTCACCCAACATATTCAAATTAAATTGACATCTGAAATTGAAAGAAGAAGATTTTTATGAAATGTTATTTAGAAAAAAAATAATGGTGAAATAATTGTTTTGTCATTAATTTGTTAATTATATTATCAGTTTTTAGTATTTGTTATATTCAATAGATACATGCAATTTTCTCTTATACTTTTTCTTTATCTTCTGAATTGGTTTTAAAACCACTGCATATTAGCAGGATATAGCCAGGAGAAGAGAATGCGTTGTGTCATGGTTTACAGCTTTGTTGCGATATTTGTGCCTTTCGTCCTAATACATCTGACTTCAGTATGGCTTTGTGTCACTTGATCCTATATGGGATGGGACAGCCAACTCTATTCCATAACCTCCTTAGTCACCTCTTAAGCATGCATGAAAAGTAAATAGTGTTGTTATTTTTTGCTCCCTTTTTGGGCCCCCATCATCACACAGGCATTATACTTAATCAATTTCTTTGTTCTGAATTATTGTTTCTTCAAACATGTATCATGATATTTTGTTTGTTTTCTTTACCAGCTTTGGAAAATTTGGCAAGCTGTAGCAAACAAATTTATCAAATACCCAGTAATTACATGTTTTTGCTATGTAAGTACCTTACATCTTTTATTTATTGTGTATTATTATTATTATTATTATTATCTGTGTAGTAATTAATGATATCAAACAGGGTTGTGTAGTGGCTCTAGATCTCTTCAGAATGGTGTTCTCTGCTATGCTAAGTGATGCCTTCTAGGATAACAGTGCAGGAATTTGCTTTCGCTATCAAGCTGATGGAGGGCTATTCAATCACTCTTAGTAGATTGCAGATCAAGACTAAGACGGACATTGTGCGCGACCTCTTGTTCACCGACGATTGTGCAGTCAACGCTTCCAGTCTGAAAAACATACAGGACAGTATGGACCTCTTTTATTTGGGCTGTGGTGCATTTGGTCTCACCATCAGCACAGCAAAGACATTAGTAATGTATCAACCAGCACCAGGTGTCCCCTACACAGAACCAGTAATCACAGTAAAGGGACAGAAACTCAATACTGCCAATAAGTTTGTATATCTCGGCAGCACCCTATCGCAAACTGTGACAATTGACGAGGATGTTGCCCTGCGTATTTTCTCGCACCAGTGTGGCATTCAGGAGCCTGTGTGCCAATGTCTGAATCAGACATGATCTCAGTTTGACAACTAAGTTGGATGTCTACCGTGCAGTGTTCTATCAACACTGCTTTATGCGGTGTCGATCTGGATTGTCTATGTGAGACATGCTTGACAGCTTAACTCTTTCCACCTTCAGTGTTTAAGAAACCTCATGTGAGTACATTGGCAGGATCGAGTATCAAGTGCTGTATGCAAAGCACTCATGCCCTGTTGACTAGGTTCCAACTCCTCTGGACTGGCCACATCATCCGTATGCCTGACAAGCGCCTTGCAAAGAGATTATTCTATGGGGTGCTGTGTGATGGTAAATGTTCAAGCAGAGGGCAGAAAAAGCACTTCAAGGGTTACCTAAAGAACTCTCTCAAGCACTGCAGTATCGATCCTAGCTCATGGGAGACTACAGCCCTTGACCGCTCATCTTGGCATGCCCAGATCACTGCTGGTATCACTAAATTTGAAGAAGAGAGAACACTTCGGGCAATTAAAAGGAGACAGAAGCGAAAGGACAAATCCAAAAACTCTTCTATTCTGACCCTCTGCACTCCTGCTTGTACTGAAATAGAACTTTCCTGGTATGAATCTGACTCATTAGGCATCTACAAACTCACAAACATAAACCAAATTTGACAATTATAAATGTTTGTGTTTTTTTGTACTTGTTCACTACATTTTATTGTTTTTATCATGCCATGCTTATCTTCGTTTGCGAAGGAGAAACATCATCATCATTATTTGTGTAATAGTTTAATGTGTTTCATAACATTTAATGTTATAGCATCTCTGTCCTTAAAATTGTAACATTTCTACCGTAAAATATTTGTTTTAAAGTTATACCGTAATATTTCTGTTTTAGACTTCTACCGTAACATTTCTGTTGTAAGCTTCTGTTGTGACATTTCTGTTTAAGTTTGTACTGTAACATTTGTTTTAAGCTTCTATCATAACTTTTCAGTATTTAGCTTCTACCGTAACATTTCTATTCTAAGTTTCTATTGTAACATTTCTATTTTAAGCTTCTGCTGTAAAATTTATGTTTTAAACTTCTATCACAACATTTCTGTTTAAGTTTCTACCATAATATGTCTCTGTTTGAATATTTTTACCATAGCATCTCTCAATTTTAAGCTTGTACCATTAAATATCTTTATTTTAAACTTGTATCATAACATCTCTGTGGTTTAAGCTTCCTACATAACATCCCTACATTTTAATACTTTTGCTGCCATGAATGACTTCTATGAGTGAAACACAAAATCTCTTTCACTGCCTCAGATTACTTTAGTCATTTGTTAATATGACTATTTTGTGCACACCAGACATATCCATAGGTTCTCAGAACTCTGCTTCAGTGAATCTCTCAGGGTGTAGCAGCTGATGGTTCCTGCTCTGTGATGTTTGAGTGTTCTTTTTGCCTCATGAGGTGTTCACTGTGTGTGATGCCGCTTCTGACTTCCAATTCATGCATTCTCAATGCTGACTCATGTTCATTGATCTCAAAATTATCAGATCATTCAGACTCTCATAGAGCAACGAGTATGTCTGCTCTGTCTATAGGTTGAACATCAGTTAAAGAAGCTGAACCATCCAGTTGTTGGCTTTCTTGTTTCCATCTACACCTGAATATCTGAAAACAAAGATGAAAGTGATTTTGTGCAATGAGACCCAATATTGTGCAATTTTTAGCCCCATCCAATGACTCCACCCATTGCCTACGCCCTTTCCCTGCTTTGACTTTCTGGATCATACTAATAGAGTCACTATGCACATGGGAGGACAATAGTACTTATGTAAAACACAAGGTCAATTAGCTTTACAATGAACACACAGACTATAGGGTATGGGTATGATAAAATACAGATTACAGTATAAAAGACAGTTTTAATGTTTCAATTTTAAGATTTTTTTCAAAAACATGCAAGACAAACAATAACAATAAAGGCACTATCATAACAGCATTAGATAGCAGACATTTAACAGCAGAGACATTTAATGTAACAATGACGTACCTATGTACAGGTAATTGAGAATATGGGAATGAGAATGAAATAAAACAACTACCGGGTATGCCTGAAAACAACATTAATGACAATACGACAAAGGCCCCACTACCCAAATATAAATAAATTAATGATCAATACTATGATCAAAGGGCTTAAGGTTACGAAACTGCAAAATATAGTGATTTTCATGGGAGTACATAGCTTTATTGTCTGTGGTGCAATTAAAATGTATCAATGAAATGCATAGCGACAGGAGTAGGTGATCTGTAGTTAAATTCATGAAGATGTTGGCAGAAATGGTCATTTAGTATTAGTCAAAGACCTTTATCTTGACTTTGAGTCTCTTCCAGTATAGGTAATTGCTTAAACAGTAAAGTTGTTCTAGGGTTAGCTTGCCCTCTTAGCCAAGGTTGGTTCATCAACATGGGAACATCTTGTCCATGTTTGAAATTCTACTCACATTTTCTCTGTAACGGATTGGTATGGTATATTGCCCTTAACTTTCCACTCATCCAGCTGTCGGGAGGCCGCTGAAAGCTTGTTCTCAAGCATGAGCTTTGCTTTCATTAAGGGTACGATATTCTCACTTATTCTTGCCCATGAATGCTGCGTTCTAACACTGTGCTGACTTTGTGTGTACTGTACAAGCGAACCATAGTTCTCCTGAGACTTTCTCACTATTCTTGCCTTAATGAGCTTTTGTGCATGATCAACTGGCACTACATACCAGCAGTTGTCTTAAACTCTGCCATGACAGTGATTTGACTGTGGAATTGAGAGTTTCCATTCAGAGATATTATTTGTCTTGGGCTCATAATTCTCATTCCATCTCTATTTATACTGACTAGCCATGATTCATATACCATTAGGCAAATTACTCCACCCAAACTCAAAGCAGTCTGTTTCCAGGGTGCACCACGAGAGGTGCATTTAGGATCTTGGTTATCTGCTAACTCTGGGATTGCGCAAGTGCAATGCATGTCCCTTTGCACACCATAAAACTCTATGTTTTACGCTTTTACCATAACATATCTTTGTTTTAAGCTTTTAATATAACATTTCTCTATTTTAACATCATTGCAGAAGAATAAATATTACCTGGAGCAAATTCATCAGTGCTATGACAAGTCACTAGAGCTGATTCACTGTCCTAAACTACATAGAGATATACATGAGAATTCTGTGCCCTGTGAGAATTCTGAGAAAGCATGGTCATCACTTCAATTTGAAAGTGAGAATTCTGAACCAAATGCAGAGACCTCAAACTCAAGTGACTACTTTTTTCACTGCCCCAAGAATAATCAAGTGTTATACATTCCAATTCCTGATAACTAAACTGAGATGGAGATAAAAGTCATATTTTATGATATCATTGTAGACAATATTATTCAGTCATAGATATTGATTTTTATGGTATTATGTTGTTTGTCCATCATAAGTGATGATGACATTTGTTACATCCACTTTAAAATTCAGTTAGCGTTATGTCCTTGACTATGAGTTTATAGATGGCTAATAAGCCCTATTCTGGCCACAGATTTCCTTGTACAGTTCGGGCATGAGATGGCCACTGTAGATGGTGTTTGGCCTACCCAAAACTTTCTAGTTACTCTGCTGTTGAGCTGCTGCATTTCTTCTCTTTTTACAAGATTCTGTGCTTTTTTTTTTTAACTGTAGAGTCATATGGCTCTATTTTGTGCTGGTTTTTTTCATGTAATTTGATCTATTTGAAAGGCTTTCAGTGAGGTCTGTAACAAGTCTTTGACATATTATGGTATATTACCTTAAACATTGACATCTGTTGACCTGAAAATGGTGGTTTCTTATTATTATTATTATACGTTGTTTCTTATTATTGGTGGTTAGAGTATTGGTCTCACATCAGGTCCAGGGTTCATTCCCTGATAAGGACTGGGTTTGTTTCTGTCAGAGGTTAAGTAAAAAAATCTCACCCTGTGCATGAGTTTGTGACAGCAAGAGCATGCTGCCTTTATTACACAGTTATAAAGTTCATACCTGCAACTCCCTAATGGGAAACATGCAGTATTTGACAAGTTTTTTTTAGTTTCGTAGTATTTTTGTACGTTATCACTTGATGACCTTTCTAAAGATCTCTTGAACACACCAGAAAATAGACATATAGCAACATTCACACCAAGATATGGAAATTAAGAAGAGCCTTAAATCCTGGAACAAAAAGTTAGAGAAGAACAACCCAAAGAATAAATTGGCGTGATTTGATGGAATAAACAACTAAAGCAATACAAGCCTATGGAGAGACTGGAGTTACTTTCCTTCTTCATATCTTCAGAAAGACTTGGAAAGAAAGAGCTGTCCCAATAGATTGACAAAGAGCCATCATAGTACCAATATGGGAAAAAAAGGAAATAAGCAAGATTGTGATATATACACAGGTATCTCCCTGCTTAGACCATGCAAGTAAAATATTCACCATGATTCTTGAACAACGGATAAGACCTATTTCATATCTCGTGCTTAGTCCAGATTAGTTCAGGTTTAGAAAAGAAAGAGCTTGTGTAAATGCAATATTTTCCCTACAACAAATTATTGAAAAGACAATAGAATACAAAAACCAAATGAATATTGCTTTTATAGATCAAGAGAAAACTTTCAACCGAATAAATAGAAAACTATTTTGAAGTATTCTTGAAAGTTATGAAATAAAAGGAATATTATTAGACTGTGTAAGAACCATATACAAAGATAGTGAAAGTGTAGTTAGAGCAAGTGCAGGACTTACAAAGTGGTTTTCAGTAACATCAGGAGTTAGACAAGGATGTGTCTTATCACCAATATTGTTCTATTATTTATATGGATAATATCAAAACATTACAAAAAAACCACCAAATGCTTACTATTCAAATGACCTAAATGAATTACTCTTTGCTGACAATCAGTGCCTTCACATTTCAAGTGAAGAGCTGCAAGATCACATAAACCTACTCAACGAATGCTTAGGTCATCTCCTCCCTTAATAAAGCAACACTTACACTCTGAAGACAAGTGGAACAACAAACAAGTATGATAGGGCCTATTAAGCAATACAAAATAATGTATTCATTATTACTGTTGCTCTTATGACAGTAATATTTAGCTGCACAGTTAGTTCTTTTTTCTGAGTGTAGAAACTAAACCAAGCTGAGATTATTCTGAATTGTAGAAGACACATTTCCCGTCATTCAGGTGACATATTCTTTTCAGAATGTAGTCAACTTTGCGCATTCTCAGAACTTATCACCATTTTGAGAAAGTTTACCTGCCTCTGCCAAGGCCATATTTAACTCTTTCCCCCCATAAAAACTATTAATCATTGCAGATAGAAATCCACTGCAGGTGTATCCACGATTACTTGTTCTTGCAGTTATGCCAATTATGAAAAACAACCCAAAAAATAAATTGGTGGTAATTGATGGAAAACAACTAGATGGAAGCATTTAAATTTGCTTTGTTTCGATTGTAAATGAATTAGTATTAACTTATTTAACTGTTTAAAATTTAGAAATCAGTCGAACGAAATGAAACCCTCGTGGTACTATGTGATTTGATGCATGTGACATTTATTTTAAATTAAAATTCGAACAAGGTAGGTTCAGCTTTTCTAAAATTACCAAATTGGCTTCATCTTTCACTAGTAAGAGAGCTCAAAGATTTAAAAAACATCTGGCTTTATTATTCTTTTAGAGCTTATAGTTGGAGATATTATTTCAAGTGATGTGTCGGAAAACAAAAGTGTTTTAGATTTTGACAGTGGAGATTACTGACTTCTTGAAAATCAGAACATAAATAGACCAAATATTATTGGTAATGGAAAAAAAAAAAACAGCTAAAAATTTCTAGAACTGTTCCCACTGCTATTGTTTCTGAAGAATAAGATAGGCCTAGTGACAGCAATGATAATCTTGCACTATATTATACAGAAAATAGAGTAAAGGCTAATAATAATATTGAATGTTAAAGAGGTCAAAAGAATGTTTTTATTGGGTCATCTCTGTTTAGATCGCCTGAGTCTGGTTTTGTAATATTTTGTTCCGTTATGAAATTTGACATGCAACACATAAAAATGGTATAAAATACTAGGCAGTTGGTAGATTTACATCAAATAAACAAATTATAATCAGTAAATGGACAGTTCAAGACATCTCCTTTAGTAAGATTGGATAACAACATTTCAAGACAATTAAAATTAAAGTAGAACACAATGCGTGCCAAAAAAATTTCAGTTCATCTAACATCCCTGTTTGTGGTGTAGTTTTTGTATTTTATTGTTACAATTCTTATATTTTTATATTGTATATGGATTCCATGTTCAATTATCTTTCTTTTGAAACCTTATATGACCTTCCATAGTGAATACTTTGTCTTCTGGAAGCTTGTGCCTAAATCATGTTGTGGTCCACAAATTTAGCCTAAAATTAATTACGTCCAAACCCCGGGAATAATTCTGTCCTGAAAGAGTTAAATAATCTGTATCTCTTGTCCTAAATCATCTTAGGAAGCCCTTTCACTATGTTCAGCAACCATGCATTTCATTATAAGGTTTCCCATGCTTGTATGTCTCTTTGTGTGCTCTAATGAAATATAATTTAGCTATATTGCTGCGCCTTGACACATATTTTTCATTTGTAGGTTATATTCCATACATATGGTACAAATAAATTAGAGATAAAATTAGAAATTTTATGAAGTGAATATGTAAATGTATTATAAATTGGTGCAGTCATTCTTAATGTTTTTCCGATCAGAGTAATATCAAAGTGAATAATGTTTCAGAAAAAAATACAGTAGAAAACACTGAAGAACTCAAACATTGAATAACCCAAACACTGAATGACTAAAGATTAAGGTATAAGTAACAATTGGACAAATAGTTAAGTGGGCAAACAAGCATACACACACTTAAAGATGCCAACTAGCATAAGCCAAATAAGAACAATCTAAAAATAATACAAATAAAAAATACCCACACTTTAGATTAGGGATGCAACAATTTTAATGGGAGGGACTACTTTGTGGGACTTGTAAGAAAATCAACACAATTCTCATATATAATATAAGATATACCATTCACACAATAAAACAGGGCTATTCAATTATATTTACTCTGGGGCCAAAATGTAGAAAATGGGGATCATCACGGGCCATAGGTCAGAATCCCAGCCTTTTTTATAACTTTATTTCACTGTTTTAGCAATGATCCGCGGGCCACTTACTAGGCATCTGCGGGCCGGAATTGGCCTGTGTGCCGCCAATTGAATAGCCATGCAATAAAACATGGATATCTCAAACTTCATGAACAAAGATAATTTACATGAAGTACAGAAAATATGATAGCAATGAGGGCAAATATACTTTGTGAGAAACTAAGACAACAATTTATTATGAGATATAAAATCCAACTATAAAATAAACTAAGGTTTTTCAGGACAAGCTGAATTATGAAAATTATTTTCATAGAATATCATCCTGATCTCTTACACAAAATAAAAACTACTTTTGCCATTATGCAACTCACAATAAAAGCACAAAATAAACACATGAATATATAATATGGAACGGCTATACACACTGACATAACCTAGATCAACTCATGTTTGCAGTCATGAAGCTTTAATTCCAAACTTTGATATAATAGATTTGTTTTAGTTTGAGCAGAATCATATGTTATCATATGAGACTAAATTGTGAAGTATCTCAGATGAATTAAAGATGAGATCAATGCAATGTTTATAATATCCTGATTCTGTGTGTACACTTTTTTATGACTGATGATGGCATCTATTAGATCTTCACATACTTTGGATATCACATATTTATGACCATGATTTCAACAAATGCTCTGCTATATGCTTGTGGTGTGATTTTTCATTTGTTTACCATTTCATTTACATGTGACATTGAAGCAGCTTGATCAATGTAAATATTCAAAAATGCATCTTGCAAGAAACTATGATAAAAATAAGCAAATTATTCTCACAAGACTTGAGTTACTGCTTAATATGTCTCAATTTGTCTGTAGTTTGTAGTGATGTCTTCATGGATAGTTTAGAGAGTGTTAGCTTTAGGTTATATGTTTAAAAATATGTCATACAAATGCAAACAAATTTTGTCATATAATTATTGAAATTTATAGCAAATAAATTATCATATAGGCACTAAATGGTGAATATAAAGTACTGGCAGACAATATTTTTATGCCAGCAATCAATTTCTCTCCAAAATCCATCACAAACGTAGAATATTTGTGGGTACTGTAACAGTAGACACCACTACATTTTATATGTCCTAACAACAATGATAGTCACTTTCTGAAGTTGGTAATGAGCTTTATGTCTTCAAGTACAATGTTTTAGTGCATCTCTCTTATTTCTTAGTTTATGACAAACCATATTCTCAGTTTTTTGTACTATCACGTATCTGTCGCTTCCAGAGGTTTTGCTGTTTATTTATTTAGTTTCATGAGAACATCATAGGGAGAACATCATGGAAAGAGAAGAAACAAAGAGGTTCTAACAACACCTAATATGAAAATAGAATTATTAAGAGAAATCTCCATCGAGACCAGCACCATGCAGAGGTGATGGGGCTTAGTTCAGCCATCAGGGGCTGGAAACTAAGACTGGTCGGGCAGTCCCACTCGAGCAGGACCATAGTCCTGCCCTAGTAAGCAGAGTGCTGAAGACGGAGGCATCCAGCCAAAAGGCGCACAGATAATCAGGATGCCACGCACAAAACACAATGGAAACATGTCTACATCTATAAATAGTTATGGTGCCTGCCCTGTGGCGGACGTTCAGGCAGGGACGGTGCCGGGCCCTATACCTCGAAAGGGCCCAACCTCAGTTACTGGAAGTCCTTCTCAATTGCCCCGAGGAGCCAGGAGGCAAGGGAATAGAGCTACTGGCCAAACAAGCAAACGACCAATAAAAATAATGCACTGGAATGCTGAGGGTGTCAACAGTAAAAGAGATGGATACAGCAAAAAATTGGAACTTGAAAATGTCCTCAGTGAAGAACAAGTTAACATATGCTGTATCCAAGAAACACACCTCAGCAGCGACATAGCCTTCAAAATCAGAGGCTACCAGTGCTACCGATCTGACCGAAAGGACAGGCGAAAAGGTGGAATTCTGACACTTGTTAAAAACAATATCAGCTCATGTCAGTTGGAAGTATATATGGAAGGGGCAGAATACCAGATGCTCCACCTAAAAACAGACAGTGCAGAATTCCATCTCCTGAACTACTACTGCCCAAATGATAAACCATTGGCACTAGACACAATTCCAGACAAAGAGAGACTTATGGTGTGTGGTGACTTCAACAGCCACTCTCAGAGCTGGGGCTACGATCATATCGACAAGAGAGGTGAGGAACTTGAGAGCTGGCAGGATGAAAATAATCTCATCCTTATTAACCAGCCAGCAGACTCGCCAACCTTCTACTCGAGAGCATAGCACACCACCTCTACACCAGACCTGGCATTCCACTCACCAGGCTTGGAATGGAACATCACACGTGTTGTTGGAAAGCAGCTTGGAGGTAGTGACCACAGACCAGTATTTCTAGAAATCCACAATGAATTTACCAAGGACAGCAGCACGCTCACTAGGTGGAACTATAAAAGGGCAGACTTTTACTGGAAAATGTACCAGCATTTAACCAGTGTTCTAGCTAAGGACATGAACTTGGACAAAGACATCAATAGAGCAGTGAGTGAATTTAATAGATGTATACTACATGCTGCTAGTAAAACCATACCCAGGGGGGCACGCAAAAACTACAAACCCTACTGGAATGATGAACTGGAAAAGCTGCAAAATGAGATGGAAACATCTAGACAGCAGGCTGAGAACAGACCTAGCCAAGAACATCACAACAAATATCAGCAAACAAAGGCTAAATTTCAAAGAGCCAAGTTACAAGCCAGACGGAGCAGCTGGAAAGAAAAAACAGAGTCGCTGAACCTAGAAAGAGATACTAGGAAATTATGGAAACTTGTAAAACAACTAAATGATGAAGGAACAGGGAGAAATACCAGGATCACACTTTATAAAGATAGAAACATTTTAACAGGTAAACATGCAGCTGATTACTTTGCAGATTCCTTTGCAGAAGACAATAACGTCAACGTCAGCCCAGACAAACAACAGGAGGTTCGAGAGAACCAGCAAAGCATTGGACAGGTGAACCTATACCTGAAGTCATGGAGGCACCAATCACAATGAGAGAACTGGAGCATGCAATATCCAAATTGAAAATGAAAAAGTCCCCTGGAGCTGATGGAGTGTTCAATGAAATGATTAGAAACCTGGGAATTGCAGCAAGAGCAAAGCTACTGCAGATCTTTAACACAAGCTGGTCCACAGGTAATGTACCACAGGCGTGGAGAGAAGCAATAATGATACCACTCCTCAAATCAGGAAAAGATGGCAACACAGTCTCCAACTACAGGCCCATCAGCCTCACAAGCTGTCTATGTAAAACAATGGAACGCATTATCAATCTTAGGATGCAGTGGTACCTTGAAAGTGAAAACCTTCTGGTATCACAGCAAGCAGGTTTCAGACAGTGCTACTCTACTGAAGATCAGGCAACCTACCTCTCCCAAGAGATTGAGGATGCCTTCCAAGAAAAGAAACTGGTACTAGCAGCATGGATAGACCTCAGGAAAGCATTTGATAAGGTCTGGAAAGAAGGGCTCCTAAAGAAATTGCGAAATTGCAGGGTTAGCTCAAGAATGTATAAACGGGTAAAAGCATACCTGCATAATAGAAGAGCCAGGGTACAATTATATGGTCGCAAAAGCAAGAATGTTCTATTGCGTCATGGAGTCCCCCAGGGAGGAGTCCTGTCACCCACACTTTTCTTGGTTTACATCAATGACCTAGTTGCTGAACTACCACATGGGATCAAAGTGGCAATGTATGCTGACGACCTGGTGATCTGGTGCACGGAAGAACATGCAACAGTGGCCACTAAACAAATACAAAGAGCTATCGATGCCCTAACCTTATGGGCAAATAGATGGTGCGTCAGCATTAACACAGATAAGTGCAGCACTACACTCTTTACCCTCTCACCAAAACAAAAAGCTGGTCATATCAAGATAGATGGAGAGCTCTTGAAAGAAGACAAACAACCCACATACCTCGGAGTTACTTTTGATGATAAGCTGACATGGAAGCAGCACATAAACAAAGCAACAACAAAAGCCAGGAGGAAGCTAGCTATCCTGAGAAAACTAAGTGGAACCACATGGGGAGCCAGTGTAAATATACTCAGTAAAGTTTACCAGCAAGGCATAAGACCACACCTGGAATATGGTTCAGCTGCGTGGTGTCCTGCATCAAACACCACATTACAAGATCTAGATAAAGTGCAAAACCAGGCACTTAGAATAATGTTGGGAGCAATGAAATCAACACCCATAGCAGAGATGCAGAAAATGGGAAGAATGCAAACACTTGGCGAACGCAGAGACACAAAAGTACTAATTCAAGCAGAAAAGTTTCAATGTATGCCAAGTCATCCAATGAAGGAAAGATTCCAAAATCTAGCAATGGGGCGACTGAAAAGGAGCAGCTTTATCCATCAAGCTAAACGACTCCGTAGACAACTTACAGACCTACCTGAAGTTGACAGCCCCTTAAGGTCTGTACCAGAACAAACCCCGTGGAGTGAAAGCCATGGAATGCCAATATACATTCAGACCCATGTGAAAGGAATACTAAGCGAGGACGAACAGAACAGTGTGCAGCGAATGACAGTCACCCTCAGTTTCCTGGATGAGGAATATCCACAAGATATATGGGTCAGAGTGTACACAGATGGGTCAGCACAGAATGCTGTGAGGAATGGAGGTGCAGGTGTATATATAGAATATCCACACAAGCCTAGAGATACAATCAGAACACCGACAGGAAAATTCTGCAATAATTATGATGCAGAAATCCAGGCAATTAGTGTGGCAGCTAAAAAACTGCTGAACTCCAACTCTGGCCTACAGCCTGTGGTATTCCTGACAGATGCAAGGTCAGTGCTTCAAGCTCTCCAGTCTGGAAAACTAACAGACTTAAAAAAACTACTTAGCGAATTGTCTTTCCAGTATAGGGTAATCATGCAGTGGATACCCTCTCACTGTGGAATACCAGGAAATGAAAAAGCAGACCAACTGGCTAAGGAAGGTGCTGCCGAAGACCAACCAGATATACCAATCACCTACCATCAGAAAAAAACAGATGATCAAGTCAATAAGAAAGCCACAAACACCAACACAAGATGACTATCACATTATGAACAGATCAGAACAAGTTATAATTCTACGTCTCAGAACAGGACACAACCGACTCCGCAGTCACATGTATACAAAGTTCAAGATTGGCAACACGGCCATGTGTACATGTGGACAGGCAGCACAGAGTGCCAAACATATACTTCAAGAGTGTTCTGAGCATGAAACGCTGAGGCAGACATATTGGCCAGAGGAAACAACACTGGAATCAAATCTCTATGGGACACTGTATGAACTACAAAACACATTTGGCTTTAGAACTCGAGCTCCAATCACCCCTACGCTTAACGGCAAGAGTGGATCACAAACCACCTGGGCAAAGACAATAGACAATAAAGATAAGGCAAATAAAATATTATGGACATATTAAAAGACATGATGCCTTGTTGAAATCCTTACGTGAGGGTAAAGTCGAAGCGAGCAAGAGGTAGGCAGAGATACAAGTGGGAGAGTAACGGGAGGGGGAGGGAAAAGGAGGGGAGGGGTTACTCTTATTGACTTTAAACAGGGATGGGGTTCCGTAATTCTTAACAGTTGTTGACAAGGGAAAGGGGTGAGAAATTGGGGTAAAACTACTGTTCAAGTCTTCACTGTGCTATTAAATACCACACTGTTTACATTTTTAACTATCTGACCCCACGGATTTCCGTGTAACGCAATGAAATTAATGGCTGCTGTGACGTCACATCTAGACAATCACTGAGTTTAACTCCAGAAACAGATAAAATTATGCATAATCTGTTTCTTTTCCAATTTACATTAAAAAAAATAATTCTCTATTTGTACTGAGATCTCAGTATTTCTGCGCGCTTTACACGGAGTGAGAAATCCGCACACATTAGAAATATTATTTCTACTCCTAACCGTAATCTAAGTACTTAACCTTATGCTTGCCGAATCACACAACAGAGGTTAGATCTACCTCGAAACTAGAACAAAGATCACAGTGAAGACTTATACCGTAGTTGCGCCGAAAGTGGCACAAAATTGTTGGCGTATTTTATGGGCTCTCCGAGGTCTGAGTTGAGCAATGACCGTTTACAGTATAAAACCTAATGATTACTTGGAAAATAATCCTTCCAAATGACTTATGTGACTATTCTCATGATTGTAATTGGTCACTGTGATTATAATTTGTAATTTGGGGGGTATAACAGACAATGAAAATCAAGAGAATAGTCAAATGAGTCATTTTAGAAGGGTTGATTTCTCATTAGCCAATAGGTCTTATAACATATGGGGGGGGGGGGTGGGGGTTATGGTTTAACACATCGATTTTTGATAAAAATATCAAAAGAACAATTAAAAATTACAAGCCGTGTCTAATGTTTTTCTTACAACCAAGTTTATGAAGAATTATTAATTAAATATAGCTTACCATGCTGTACTCCAATGGTTAAATGGTAGATCCAATGGTTAAAATAACAACACTTTCATTATCTCAGTAAAGTCGTTAAAACTGTCGGTTAATCAGTCAGGCGAAGCTTGAAACAGGATAATCATGTTCTGATAATCACTTGGAACACACATAATAACACACATCTTGTGGTATCTCCATTCATCTCCATTACCTATCTGCTACTCTCCTCCTCTCCTACTTATCATTTTTCTACTTGTGGTATTTTTGTTTGTATGTTATGTGCGTATCTTGAAAAAGGCCTATTGGTCCGAAACGTCGACTTTGTCCTGTGTATGGTCATTTGTATGACCATATTCTGTGTTTTGTTTTGTTGTATGAACCATATTTATTCATGTACATCCGTCAGTGATAGTGTGTTAGTCGTCATCAAGTAGGACTTCATTACCTGTCTTCCACGTGAGTATTACTTATTATAGGCCTAACCCTATTTGTCCACATGTAAGATTTGTTTTATTGTGGTCGTTTGTTTGTCCTGATGAAGGCTTTTTAGTCGAAACGTCGGCTGTCCCAGTATCTCGTTGTTAGGCTGTTTTATGTTTTATTTTGGTAATACATCTACCTATTTTTGTATATTTTATCAATCAATACAAAGTTGAAGACATACTGGTAAGAGGAAGACACAATGCTGTTAGAAGGGAAACATCATTCACTCAGAAAATAGAGTGTACAGGAAATGCAAAGTACGTTTGCACTTCTTTTAAAGTTAATAAAGAGATGACACTTAGCATCGCGGTCAGATTTTGTCTTGATGGAGCCCTAAGCTATTTGAGATATGGGGCCCTATAACGATTAAGAATATATAGATAGTGAAATAAAAAATAAATTGAAAGTGGGGGCCCTAAGCTATAGCTTGTTTAGCGTATAGGTAAATCCGGCACTGTTTAGCATCATCCTAGGATGATTATTATATCGTTGTCAGATGACGCCATTTTCTTATACACCGCTGAAACAAACTTAGTTTGTAGTTAGCTCGCGCTTCGCTAACGCAGAGCAGACGAGGAAAGTAGTCAAGCAAATATAATAGGGCCTATGCGTCAAACACGAGGTGTTTTGCATGGCAACCAAGTTTTGCAGTGGCAATACACTGGAACTTGGTGATGTCAACGCTTCACACTGCACTGTTATAAACATTGGGGACATGAAAACAGTAAAATAACAACGAACGTGATTACCAAAGGTATTAAACATTTATATATTTTTGTTGTGCTTGTCAGTAATATTTATCGAAATCCATTTCGTATTATCGATTTCTATCTATCTATCTATCTATTCGCTAAACGCTTTGTTGCCTTTCAGCGTCAGGGGTAGAAGAGTTGTCTGGAGATGGCCCTCGTGTGTACTGAGTATATTGTGGAGTTTGTCGCCTCTTTTATTTCGGTGGTCCATCGTTTTCGTGGTCGGCCTCCAGATCTGCCTTCACTGTATCTGTGTAGCATAGCTTGCTGTGGTATAATGTGTAATGGGTAGTCTGCTGATGTGTGCAAACCATTTTATCTGCTGTCTGTTAATATATTCCAAGATTGGGGTGGTACAGGTTCTTTGTCTAATGTCTTCATTTCTCATTGTCTCTTAGGCGATATTTCTAGGATTCTGAGTAAGCATGCAATTTCAGCTGTCAGAAGTTTATCGTATGCTGTCGTTGTCCATGTCTGGCTTTAGTAACACAGCGTTGGTATAATAATCGTTTGAATAGTGTTATTTTGGTGTTTAAATCTACATTTTTGTTTTGAAGATTGATATCATTTGCCATAGATCTTAGTATGCTTTACTACATCTATTGTGTAATTCTATGCTGCTCCTGCCGTCTGTTGTTATATTGCTTCCTAGGTATTTTGAATTATGTCACTTGTTTAAGTCTGTTGTTTCCAATATATATATATATATATATATATATATATATATATATATATATATATATATATATATATATATATATATATATTATATATATATATATATATATATATATATATATATTATATGTGTGTGTGTTGGTGTTTCTTTCTGTTCTTCCTATCTTCATTAATTTGGTATTCTCTATATTTATCTTCATGTTAAAGTTTTGGCATGACTTATGTAAATCTGTCTATTTATCTTTGTAGTTGCTTTTCTGATGATTCTACTAGTCTTCAATCAATCAATAAACCCATAACCCTTCAGGGTCGTAGGGGTACCACATTGGATGCTTCAGCACACAGAGTCCTCCAGCGAATTCTATCCTCAGCGATGCTGATGAGTGTGGAAATATCTTGCCCTGTCCATTCCTTGATGTTGTCTGTCCATGTCTTTATTTGTCCTGCTTCTTCCACCTTCGACAGATCCCTGCAGTATTGTTTTTGACAAGGAATCGTGCCTGCATACATGTCCGAACCATGCTAGTTTTCGTCGTTTCACTATTGAAAGCAACGGCTCCTGAACACCTGCACACATATCTTCTTTATTTCTTACGTACACATTGTTCTTATGTTCCCTATAGGAAATTCGTAGAATTCTTCTGTAGCATTTGTACTCGAAAGCCTGTAATCTTCTCTCCATGTCCGTAGTTAGTGTCCAACTCTCACAACCATACAGCACAACAGAAAGCACCAGCGACTTACACAGTTTGATTTTCACTCCAACACTGATGTTGCTTTTCCAAATCACAGTTAGCCTTGACAAGGACGTTAAAGCCATCTCCAGCCTTATTTTTAGTTCTGCTTTGCATTTACCATCGCTGCATATACTGGATCCGAGGTATTTGAAGGTATTCACCTCCTCAAGCTTATGTACATTCATCATGATATTAGTCTGGTTTTCTGTGTCTCTGCTGTTTACCAATATTTTGCTCTTATCTGTATCGATTTCCATTCCGTACTTGCTGGTAACTTTTTCCAACTTTGATGTTAATTCTTGCAATGATACTAGTACTTGGTCGTCTGCAAATAGCAATTCGTTTAAGATATCCTTTAAATCGATTTGTCAGTCAAAATTCGCTATAACTTGAGGTTGTGGTGACTGAATTCCAAGAACCGCGGCCGTCACTATTTTTATATGGTTGCAAAGCTCTATGACTAAATTAGACTAACGTCCGCGAAGAAAGGTGAATATCTCACTATAAGAGGTAGATTTACTTACCAAGATTTGCATGTCTTGTGCTTCTCAAATATTATACTAGTTTACGAAATTCACGCTTAATTATGTTTGTGAGATTTAACTTATAGACGTCATTAACTGGTTGTTGGTTGTATATCCTAGTCAGGACTTCGCTATCACTCCAGTATATTTTGGCTGTTGTGATTTTCTAGGCAATATATATATATTACGTTTAGTAGATTGCCATTGCTTTCTAAACTATCCGCTATGCACAGTCACCTGTAGTAACTGGTTTTGATCCTGAAATCCTGGCCGCCGAGGCGTGCTATGTAGTACACGCCACATAGCTGGATTTCCCAACTATTTCTCAGATTAATGGGTACGAACATTAACGGGAAATAATCAAAATAGGGAGACACGTGTTCCAATATAGAACCGATTTGTTGAAGGTATGTTATACAGTCAAATTTCATTATAGCATCTTGACTTGGACCAATGAAATATTTATGCAATAACAGAAATTCCCTATATATATATATATATATATATCTATATATATATATATATAGTAACACATAATAAAGAATAAATATAATTGGGGATTTTGAAAAGTGTTGTTAAAAATAGAAAAATATGTTATAGAAGGATGCCCATGTATCAACATTTTAATAAATATTTTCGAATTAATAAATGAATTGCGTGTATACGTATTATTTGGTGTGTGTGTGTGGGGGGGGGGTGAGGGTATAATATACAATGAACTGTCACTAAAGTTTATACCTATATCTGATTTCATAAACAATCTTACACTATTGCATATAATTGATATAACTCCTCTGGTATGTCAGGAGGGAAGAAGAAATGTTGCCGCTAAATATATAAGCAATTTTACCGTAAACAAAACGTATACCCAGCGTTTTTCTAGAAGAACAAAAACATTACATAGAAAAAATGCACATGTATGGTAAGTAGATGTACATTTTTAATGTATATTTTAATTTTGTCACGATAGCAGATTTTTGTTACTGTCGGCCAGTTCTGTGAAAAAGGTAGTTTATTGTATAGGCCTATGTATACGCCACCATCATATTTGTGTCCTTTTTCAATCGTGTTTGTGCATTGAATCCCGATTGCTGTGATCCGCACCTTGAATGGTTGCCTCCTACTTCAACACCCGTACTTGTTAGAATCGACTATAGTCTTGCTCTATTATTATAGAACCTCATTAGTTTTAGATTACAGGCTATGTTGACTGAACTAGCCTGCACCTCAGCAGCAAGGACAGAGGCAAGATCAGTACTCCAAGCGTTCTAATCTTAAAAACTACCAGACCTACACGCGCTACTGACTGAACTATGAACTAGCATAATGTAACCACGCAGTGGATACGATCTCATTGTGAATATATCAGGCAATGAGGGACCAGATCAACTGTCTAAGAAAGGTGCTAAAGGCGACAAACCAGATGTACCGATCACAAACAATAGAAAAAAGCTCAAATGATTAAATTAATCAGAAAACAACAAATAATTCTTATGTACGTCATTGATTATTATTGCTAGGTGCGATATTAATAATTTTTGCTAAACATTAATTTCTACAGTGGAATCACTCTATAGCGCACCTTTTATAACAAATTTCGTTCTATACAAGAAGTGCCTACATTTTAACAAAACAAAGTCGTGCATTATTTAACGAAACAAAATAAGGAAATTTCGAAAAATAGAAAACATTTTACAATCGCTCTTACTGCTGCCGAATCCATCGATCTGCGCGCTTCGCATTGATACAGTGATAGTCCCCGCCTCCCTTGGATGGCCCTGGGGGGAGGGGGGCTATCAGTGCGTAGTGCACAAACCGCACATCCAACAGCACATCAGACAATGGACAAAATGTTTCAAATCTCTAACTATATTTAATCTTTATTGCTTGAACCGTATATAGTGAATGCGCTGTTGCACACATATTTTCTTAGTCCGGACAATTGGTTGTACTAGGATTTGACTAGTTGTACTGTTGTTCGTTAACAGTTTGATGCCGCCATAGCTGTTATAATAGATATCAATAGATATTATTGCTAGGTTTTGATAACGTATTAGCTGTTATAATAGATGCAAGAAATATTTTTTTCGGCTCGATATGTTCGGTTCGATATGTTCGGTTCGATAATGTCGTAGCTGTTAAAATAGATGTATATGCATATTATTGCTAGGTTGGATAACGTCTTAGTTGTTATAATAGATGTCAGTACATATTATTGCTAGGTTGGATAACGTCTTAGTTGTTATAATAGATGTCAGTACATATTATTGCTTGGTTGGATAACGTCTTAGTTGTTATAATAGATGTCAGTACATATTATTGCTTGGTTGGAGTCTAAATTCAAGTCTCAACAACTCGTTCGCATGGATTGTCGAGGAAACATTTAGCAGTGATTGTAATCTGGCTACATTTTGTACCACTAATGCATATTTAATGTACTAATTACAGGAGTCTGACATACTTGACAACTGTCTTCCATAGGGATGTGCTACAGCACATTGATATTTGTGATTTTAAACACGGGGAATTTTCTATAGTATATTCTTTATGAGTTGGTTGGTATATCGTATTTTTTAGGTTGATTGGGTGCAGATCATCCAATTTCTCATGGGTTTATGACCTCTAGCATATATATTATTGTAAAATGTATATAAGTTTTGGTTGATGGAACATTGTACTATTTAAACATTCACTATTATATAAATAATTTTTTAATCTATACTTTAATGATGATGATGACAATACTAATAACAATAATAGTAATAATAATAATAATAGAAGCATGCAATGTAATGTAACTTGGTTGATGGAAAATTGTATAATTTAAACATTCACTATTATATAAATAATTTCTTAATCTCTACTTTAATAATAATGATGATGATGATGACAATACTAATAATAATAACAATAATAATAATAATAATAATAATAATAATAATAATAATAATAATAATAATAATAATAATAATAATAATAATAGAAGCATGTAATATATTGTAACTTGCTATTGAACTATTGCGGAACATTTAGGCACAACTAAAACAAACAATAAATATTTATATGGAAGATAGATGGGAAGAAAAAAGTAGGTCGCTCTAAATAATCAACACAGAACAATCAACAGAGAATGCTAAATATCGGGTAGAAGCAAAACACATGAGACATGCTACTTGTAACGAGTACCTGAAAATGGATAGCAATAACTACTACACCTATGTGTCATCTTTGCCTCAAAAGGAACTAAGTATAGTATAGGAATCGCTTCACCAATGCAATATAGACTCTTTTTTCGAACCATGATCAGTGTGAACAATAGTACTACGTTTTTTTAAAAGTTATATATACTATATTACGGTAATAAAAAATTCGAAAATACTGGAAATTCTAATCATCAAATAGTAAAACTAAAAAAAAATGCGATCTTTTGTTTGTCCTGATGAAGGATTTTTTGTTGAAACGTCGTCTGTCACTGTGTCTTGTTGTTAGGGTGTTTTATGACTTATTTTAGTAACACTAAATATTATCTACTCATATATATATATGAGTAGATAATATTTAGTCATATATAATATATCATATATAATATAGTTATATATAATAGATATATCTATTTTTGTTCATTTTGATATGTGTATATAATTATGTCTTGTGGTTTCGAGTGTAGCTTGGTGAGTTCATGCACTGTAACCCGGGTTCTGACACCCGTCCATTTTCGACACGCTTTATCTAGTTGTATTATTACTTTAGTCAGTGATTTATTCTCAGTGTCTTTTCACCCATTCACTGCCTTTTCCTATTTCTTCAAATTCACATACTCCTCGCAGTGTGTCTTTAGCCTCTGTCATCCATGATCTGCCAAACTTAATTCGTTTTTCCGTTGACTCATCTAGACGTTGGTGTAATGAGTGGTGGTTGTATTCTGTCACTTTAAGGTACGACCTAATCTGTGCTGCCCGCTGTCGCAATCTAATGCTGGGGAGATCAAGCAGAAATCTCATAGCAGAGATGGGTGTATTAATTTAGTACACCTCGGTACTGCTCTCAGTGCCTCCTTTTTAACTTTTCCCAATATATCGACTTGTGTCTGTGACAGTGTTAGCAGGCCGAGGCTATATTCTGGGACAGATAGGACCATCACTTGTAGAATCAGAAACAGTACCCATAGCTGCACGTAGAAGGTCGTCATAACCTGATAACACTGATCCCTCTTTGAGCCTTTTGATTCATATTTGCGATATGTTTGTTAAATGAGAGACTTCTATGAAATGTTATCCCAAGATATTTAAGATCCTCTTCTCTTTGAATGAATGAGCCCGTGCAACTGACAGCTGGCAGTGTGCCACTGACCAGATTATTATTTAAGGCAAATGTACCAGACGACATTTCATTTGGGGGATTGATCACACGTTGTATGTTCAACATCATATCGACAGTTGATATGATGACCAGGTGATCCTGGTTTCCTATAGTAGCAACTAACCCGCTGACCAGGTGATCCTAGTTTCCTCGTGCAACATCTCACCCGCTGACCAGGTGATCCTAGTTTCCAATAACAACAACTCACCCGCTGACAAGGTGATAATAGATTCAAGTTACTCGTTACTTGTGGTTTTCAATAGAAGAACTCCCATGATTTACTGCAAGCACCATTAAAAATGGGTTCAATGCAGGCCCGTAGATAAGTAATTGAGTGTTTGGGGTTCAAACCCCTATCATCAAGTCAGAAATTGTCTTTTAATACTAGGAACTTGACTAAAAGACAGGCTAAAATTTGACCACCCCCACACCCCAAAAACTCAGCGAATTCTCACAAAAAAAGGACATCAAAAGAAGACCGGACAGGCAAAAACTCACAAATGAATCCCCCCCCCCCTTAATTTTTTTAGGTACCCCCCAGCCCCTATTCAGAACGTATTTATGGTCATGGTACCATGGGTCAAGCTCTGGGCAGGTTAAGGTCGATTTCGCTAATAAGTCATACAAGTGATACTAATTAGGCGGTATCTGGTCAATTACTGGCAAGACAGGTGATCAATTAATGAAAAATCCATTAATTACTAATTAGGTAGTTTCTGGTCTGCTACTGGCTGGACATTTCATCACTTAATTAGAAATCCATGTGCTACAATGCTAGTACATAACTCAGTTACTTAAATATTTCACACCGTGCTATTTCACGGAGAGGTACATATTATGTTTTGGACGACCAAGGTACCAGGATCAATCCTCGCTGCAGGCAGTTGTGAATCAGCACTGCACAGAAAGCAATGGTAACCTACTAAACGAAAAGATATTACATAGAAATTCACAGTAGCAAAAGATGAGATGATTGCTGCGTCCAGAAAAGGAAATACTACCAACTTTATTTTTGCACTGTGTCGAGGCAGAAATCCATGTGTTTGAGATCGTAAATGCATTAATTCTTTGCTAAAAGTTGCAATCATTTCAAGAGATAAGTATAGTGAAAAAACGAGTCGCGCACATGCTCTGCCCTTGCAGCTAAATCAAATAAAGTTGTTATCTGATCAGTAGACATGATAACGTTCATCAAAGCAAACATCAATATGGCACGAAAGGTAGTCTGTCCGAACATGCCATCAATACAATAGACACAAACATGCAGGTGATCCGTTACAAATACTGGTAATCTTCCCCGCACATATAACTTGACCATCCTCGTGTCTGTACTTTGTTAATGGAATTTCCTCATTTCTGGTTTAGTTTTCATTACGCTAATAGTCTTTTCCTATCATGACTGTTCTCTGCCTCGATTACAAAACAAATAAAAGCATACAAATGTGGAATTAATTTAAATCAGATTTGGCCATCTTTACCAGATTTCAAGTTAGGTTTATCTAATGTACTGTAAGTGTAACGAATATATGTATGTTCCTGACAACAGAATCAATTACTGTTTGAATGCTTGCACTTTTGTAAACCACTCAATTAGTCGCATCTTTGCAATTCAAGTTAGTAATACATTTTAGAGTAAATTCATTTACAAATAGAAGCAGCAAGGTATGCACTCTCATGGTGGTCAACAGAAGAATTATAAGGACTTGATAAAGATCTTACTAAAAGACTGTGGCATAAACTGTCATATATGGGAAAATGCTGAAAGACATGATCTGCATGGTTTTCAGCGCAGCATCTTGTAAACAAAAAGAGAAATGCCACTTTCAACCTTGGACAAGTTCATTTTGGTTCATCATCATCATCATCAAACCCATGACCCTCCTGGCCGTAGGGGTGTCACTCTAGAAACATCAACACAAACATTTCGCCATACCTCTCTGTTATCAGTTCTTTGTTTGAATGTGGAGAATCTTAATCCTGTCCAGTCTTTAATATTATCAATTCATACTTTCCTCTTCACGCCTCTTCTTTTTCTACCCTCAGCTGTTTCCTGCAATATGTTTTAATCCTGTTGTTTGCACCAAAGGGGTATGACTAAACACAATTGGGGGTCGTAATTCCTAGAATCCTATCACATGAAGCTAAAAAATTACGAACGCGACCACAATATTTTTTTCCAGTAATTTGTTTCGTTAATTAAGGATTAACTATCACATTTCAATGCTTTGCCAGACACATATATCATATTTCTTATGCTACCATTTGACATATATTTCCAGACAGGTCCAAACCCTCAATAAAAATAATTTGATTTACTCTTTCCTCTTAAGTATCACGTTTTAATGCAGTCTTATTATCATATGTCAAAAGTGATATATATCAGTCCATTACTATCAAAAGTGTGATGGATACGGCGTTTTATGCACCATTAGTAAAAGTTTGTTTTGTTAAATAATGTATTGTTTGTTCCGTTAAAATGTGGCCACATTTTCTCGTAATGAGCCCGTATTTTTTGTTTTCATGACCAAAATTCGTCAAAGTAGAATATTAGGCAGTATGCCTTGTGGTGTTCGAATGGGGAGCAACGAAATCTCTTCATCTCACTAGGTCAATGGCAAGTCCGTAGGTAAGGGAGGGGTACGTAGGGTTAAACCCCTCTCCCTACTCACTCGTTAGGAAAATAGAAAAGGAAATCATTAAATATACTACATATATTACTTGGTAACATACAAAGCAATGTGCACTCCCTGAAACAGTTGTTACAAAAACATAATCATCACAAATCCCACAAATAGATTTTTTAAATGAAAACCTGGCCAATGACCCATTTTCGTAGCTCAGCGGAGGCCGTCGGTAGTAGAAGACATCTGTCTAGAATTAATTAGGACTTCATTCGTTACGTTTTTGATTAATGTCGTTATTTTCGTTGGGCACTATTTATATACTTGGAGCTGCATGATAAGATAAAAGTAGTTTAGGTAGACCAACGAAATACACAGAAATAATTTAAATGGGCCTTTCAGGGCATGTTTACGTTTTCTGTGCACAGGTCTTATACACTAGAGATCTATCATGACTCAACCCAACTCTGGCACACACACTTTCACCTCGGTTCTCGTGTCTCGGTTGTTTTAAGTAACGTAGTCCATGGTCTTACATTTTCATTTCTATTTTTGCATCATGTATTTTCCATTTCCGTGCTGTAATATTCTTTCATTAAGCAAAGTAATCCTTCAGTGCTTTCTGTACGACCCATGGACGTGGAACGTGATAACGACATTTATAGATAATTGTATAATAAGGATATTACACATTTAGCGGAGAATATGATTGGAAACGTAAAATATACAGATGTACAGATAATGAAGAATAATTGGATTGAATACACGCTTATGGAACCCGAGGAGCAAAATAACATGAAAAATCTAATGCATAGAGTTCATTGTGAACGAGTCAGGAAAGACTTCTAAAGACACGTGGAGAAAAGGCGCCATATACGATTTGGCAGAGCTGAAACTTACCTGGATGGATGCTAGGAACATATACCAAGATATAAGTAAATAGAGAACAATTATTCATGGCGTACACGCTCAATGAAGTTTAGATATCTAAAGAGATCCCAACATTTGATTGCTTGAAGTTTTCTTTGATAATTGGCAATTTGTATTTTATCAAAAAGATATATATATATCAAACAGATATTTGGAAAGGCAAGTAGGAAAAAAAAAAGGTATTAGAAAAATGAGAGACCCAATTAGTTTGATGATAACAATTAACGAAGATAACAATTTCTTGTAAAATATGAAATATCTTCTTTACATTCAAGATTAAAAAAGAATATAAAAATATATGTAAATTGGTATTTTGGACTATATATTAGTTTCTAAACAAATCCGGAACGTTCTTAGGCCTTTTAATTATATAACTGAATTACTATCACAATATAAATAGTAAGCTCCGCCGAAGATGGATGTGTCGGGTCATTGGGGAAAATATAACGGCGACACAACGCATTTCATTTTCTGGACTACATGCTACTGGAAATCTAGTAGTCCAGCTACAAGTGAGATCCAGCGGGAGTTTGAGAATGAACGCTGAAGAAGATGAAGAAATCGGAAGCAGATATTGAGTATTAGTTTTTATTGAAGAGTGGAGCTCGAGTTTGCCAGATTTCTGTGTTCATTACATTGCGATTACATCAATTATCTGCTGATTTTGTGTTTGAAGAGAGGTTACTAAACCAGAGATACCGCTTATAGTGCAATCAAAGCTCGCCAAAAACTCCATTAGATGAACTACTAATGGATGTCGATACACGTTAAAATAAATTGAACTGAATCATCAACAATTATATAATTTAAGCGTAAATAGCATTACATTTGATTGGAATTTAAAAAGAACTATAGATTATAGATACAATTTATATAAAACTCATTATTGGGAATAAGCAATACTCAGGAACTACAACAACTTATAACGACACGTTTAACATTGATAGAAACGTCTACCTGTACTGCCCTCTATGCCATCTTAGACCCAACAGGAACTAACTAATCAACCCACTCACTAACTCACCCACACATCCACCGACCGATCGACCGACTGACTCACTACTGACCTCGTTCGCTCGCTCACTCACTCACTCACTCACTCACTCACTCACTCACTCACTCACTCACTCACTCACTCACTCACTCACTCACTCACTCACTCACTCACTCACTCACTCACTCACTCACTCACTCACTCACTCACTCACTCACTCACTCACTCACTCACTCACTCACTCACTCACTCACTCACTCACCCACTCACTCACTCACTCACTCACTTACTCACTTACTCACTCGCTCGCTCACTCAAAATCACCCACAAACCAACCAACCAACTAGCCAACAAACCAACCAACTAATTAACTAACCACGGTAAAGCATGGTACAACAAGGGACTAGAAAATTTCTCACATACAACTGCAGACACTCTTTGTAGGAAAGAGGTTAACAGCACATTTGCCTCTTTCAGTACCTCCTCGTTAGTTTTTCTAGCTGTTCTGGACCCATCATTCTTCTATAGATCTACATCTGTGTTGTCTCTAATTTTCCACTGTCCTGTTTATTTATTATCCAAGACTCGCTTTACTATGTTATAATGTTATAGAATCAGTGTAATGTAGCTCTGAAGAACCTTCATCCTAGCTTCTAAAGTTAGGGACATATTAACAAAGTATATTCTCAATTTTTAGGAATGCTGCCTTTGTTTGCTCTAGTATGTTTCTTATCTCTGTTGAACTTCATCTATCTGATGTCATTGTTGTTTTTGAAAAATTTGGATTAGTGGGACTGTTTGGGTATCGATTTATTCACTTTGAGCTTGCACTGTGGTGGATTTTGTTTTCTACAAAGCGCCATAACTTCCAACTTCTTGTTATCTAAGAAAAGGCCTTTGTCTTTGCTTTCTACTACTACCATGCTCATTAATTCTCGCAGAGCTTTCTTACTTACGGCAACAAGAACAGTATTTTCGGCTTATATCAAGTTATTTATGTTAAGTCCACCAACTTGTATTGTGGGAATATTATCAATTGTTCACAATATATTTTCACGTAAATAGAGAACCAATCAGGTAAATAATCAGAGAACCAATCAGCATTCCTATCTGCCATCTTATTTTATCCGTTGAAAGCGTCCAATTTGGTTGTCCACTCGTATAGCTGCTGCTTGTTGCCAATATATGTTCTTGATTATACTTAGATTTTTACTATCAATGTTCAGATTTTCTATGTGGATTTCCTTATAATGTCTAACCTTGTAGAAAACTTCAGAATAGATTCACAATAACAAATATATTTTCTGTAACCTTTGTATGAGGACATCCAATAGCGGGGAAGCTTGCAACAATTATCAACATCAATGTTGACCACACAGTCTATATGTATCAAACAGTGTCAATATTTATATATTTACGAGTATATCTGTAATCGCATAGCATATAAATCATTACTCTTCGTGTAGACACATTCTGAGCACATATTTCACGTTTTCTGTAGGCGTTCTCTATTGTCTCCATTTGCGCGCACATTTTCTAAATATATTTCCTAGCAAAAATACAAGTCTATTATGCTCAGCACGTGGTGTGGTCTAGGGGAAAAACAACATATACACACTCACACGCGCACACATAGGCCAAACTAAAGAGTCATGAAACTATATATATATATATATATATATATATATATATATATATATATAGTATGACTAAATACAATATATACACACACATATACATATATCTGATTATAAGTAGGCGGCAAAAAGTACATATAATAGACATCAGACAGTAGAGTATAGAATGTAACCTGAGGTATCTGATTTGCACAGAGGACAAGATGACTACAGGAAAGACAAGACTATTTCGATTTTGTCTGGAGACTGTTGACTTATTCAGTTGGAAGTAATTACACGTTTATATTTCTTAGAAATCCTTTCAGTATTCTCTCTGACATGACTCATAAGAACTGTTTGCATCTCTTCCCCATCTCTCTCTCTCTCTCTCTGACATGACTCGTAAGAATTGTGTGCATCTCTTCCCCATCTCTCTCTCTCTCTCTGACATGACTCATAAGAACTGTTTGCATCTCTTCCCCATCTCTCTCTCTCTCTCTGACATGACTCATAAGAATTGTTTGCATCTCTTCCCCATCTCTCTTTCTCTGACATGACTCATAAGAACTGTTTGCATCTCTTCCCCATCTCTCTCTCTCTCTCTGACATGACTCATAAGAACTGTTTGCATCTCTTCCCCATCTCTCTCTCTCTCTGACATGACTCATAAGAATTGTTTGCATCTCTTCCCCATCTCTCTCTCTCTCTGACATGACTCATAAGAACTATTTGCATCTCTTCCCCATCTCTCTCTCTCTCTCTGACATGACTCATAAGAACTGTTTGCATCTCTTCCCCATCTCTCTCTCTCTCTCTCTCTCTCTGACATGACTCATAAGAACTGTTTGCATCTCTTCCCCATCTCTCTCTCTCTATCTGACATGACTCATAAGAACTGTTTGCATCTCTTCCCCATCTATCTCTCTCTCTCTCTGACATGACTCATAAGAACTGTTTGCATCTCTTCCTCATCTCTCTCTCTCTGACATGACTCATAAGAACTGTTTGCATCTCTTCCTCATCTCTCTCTCTCTCTGACATGACTCATAAGAACTGTTTGCATCTCTTCCCCATCTCTCTCTCTCTCTGACATGACTCATAAGAATTGTTTGCATCTCTTCCCCATCTCTCTCTCTCTCTGACATGACTCATAAGAACTGTTTGCATCTCTTCCCCATCTCTCTCTCTCTCTGACATGACTCATAAGAACTGTTTGCATCTCTTCCCCATCTCTCTCTCTCTCTGACATGACTCATAAGAACTGTTTGCATCTCTTCCCCATCTCTCTCTCTCTCTGACATGACTCATAAGAATTGTTTGCATCTCTTCCCCATCTCTCTCTCTCTCTGACATGACTCATAAGAACTGTTTGCATCTCTTCC
Organism: Meghimatium bilineatum; assembly: GCA_034231615.1. Taxonomy (NCBI): domain Eukaryota; kingdom Metazoa; phylum Mollusca; class Gastropoda; order Stylommatophora; family Philomycidae; genus Meghimatium; species Meghimatium bilineatum. The sequence continues at coordinate 71,602,617 of CM067322.1, forward strand.
CCATCTCTCTCTCTCTCTCTGACATGACTCATAAGAACTGTTTGCATCTCTTCCCCATCTCTCTCTCTCTCTGACATGACTCATAAGAACTGTTTGCATCTCTTCCCCATCTCTCTCTCTCTCTCTCTGACATGACTCATAAGAACTGTTTGCATCTCTTCCTCATCTCTCTCTCTCTCTGACATGACTCATAAGAACTGTTTGCATCTCTTCCCCATCTCTCTCTCTCTGACATGACTCATAAGAACTGTTTGCATCTCTTCCCCATCTCTCTCTCTATCTGACATGACTCATAAGAACTGTTTGCATCTCTTCCCCATCTCTCTCTCTCTCTCTCTCTCTGACATGACTCATAAGAACTGTTTGCATCTCTTCCTCATCTCTCTCTCTCTCTGACATGACTCATAAGAACTGTTTGCATCTCTTCCCCATCTCTCTCTCTCTCTCTGACATGACTCATAAGAACTGTTTGCATCTCTTCCCCATCTCTCTCTCTCTGACATGACTCATAAGAACTGTTTGCATCTCTTCCCCATCTATCTCTCTCTCTCTCTCTCTGACATGACTCATAAGAACTGTTTGCATCTCTTCCCCATCTCTCTCTCTCTCTCTCTCTGACATAACTCATAAGAATTGTTTGCATCTCTTCCCCATCTCTCTCTCTCTCTGACATGACTCATAAGAACTGTTTGCATCTCTTCCCCATCTCTCTCTCTCCTTGGTTTCTTAAAATAATTGTTTGTATTTCTTCTCCATCTCTCTCTCCCTGATTGACTCACATGTTTGTTTCTTATCCCCATCTTTCTCTCTTTATTGTTGAATCATAAGAACTGCATGTATCACTTCTCCATCTCTCTCTTTCTCTCTCCCTGGTTGAATCACAAGAACATATGTGTATCTGTGTGCCCATTTTTCTCTTTTTGATTGACCCATAAAAAGAACAGAATGTATCTCTTCCTTATCTCTATCTTCCTGTTTGACTTATAAGATCTGTTTTATATCTCTTCCCCTTCACTCCCTCCCTGGTTGACTCACAAATACATGTTTGTATCTTTTCCACATCTCTCTCTTTCTGGCTGACTCATAAGAACTGATTGTGTGTGTATACGCACACACGCATATATATATATATATCAGTGCTGACTCATAACGTAGTAACGACTATGAGTTTTTACAGACGGCCAGGAAGAAATGCCAGTGTAAATGATATAAATACATAGCCACTTCGCTTTACACATGATTGCTTGCCAAGACACACTCACCACGCTTCACATATGATTGTTTGCCAATGCACACTCGCCACGCTTCACACATGATTACTTTCCAATGCACACTCAGCATGCTTTACGTGATTACTTACTAAGACACACTCACCACGCTTCATACATGGTTGCTTGAGAAGACACACTCACCACTCTTCACACATGGTTGCTTACCAAGACACACTCACCACGCTTCACACATGGTTGCTTACTAAGACACACTCACCACTCTTCACACATGGTTGCTTGTGAAGACACACTCACCACTCTTCAAACATGGTTGCTTGCGAAGACACACTCACCACTCTTCAAACATGGTTGCTTGCGACGAAGACACACTCACCACGCTTCACACATGGTTGCTTGTGAAGACACACTCACCACTCTTCACACATGATTGCTTGCGAAGACACACTCACCACTCTTCAAACATGATTGCTTGCCCCGGCAAGTTTTATGGAGAAAGTATTCTGCACTTCTTCTTCCTTCTGCGTTCAGCATCTGTGGTCATGCTATATTGTCGGGCATGTCGTCAAAACGAAGTCCACGTTCTTCTCCAGGTCAGAGCGGCTGCCCCATAGCTTATGCATCAAGTCTGTATCCTCTGGCCAGGTCTGCGGTCTCTGCTCTTTCTATGTTGGACAGTCCTGAAGTGTATGTTCCGGAGTCTGGGTTCCGGATACACATGAGCATTCATCTGTGTATGAGATCCTCAGTCGGTAAAGGTGACCCAACAGTCTGCAGTGGCCTGTTCTAAGGTGAAATATTGTGGTCTGTTGACCTGCACTAACCCACTCTGGGATCTGTTGATTAGTTCCAAGGGAAAGCCAGTGCCAATACGTTCGGAAACAAGCATAACTAAAGGAGAAGCCAGAAGATTGTTTAATACAACGTCGACTACCTTATGCTCCCCTCCAAAGACGGTAGAGGTTTACTTCTTTAACCTTAGGCACGCCCGTGTTAGTCCGTTGTGCAGCTGATGGAATAAGACAGAGCACACAAGTAAGAAATGGAGACAAAAATATGAAAAGCATGACTAATACTAATAGTAATAATAATATAATAATATTACTGGTTGCACAGCTATTTAGTTCCACTATCCAAACCGTGGAAGGACCACACTAGGATACAAGGCTACAGAATAATAACAATGCAGAATACGATAGGCAAGCTTTTGGAAAAATTGTGGCCTGGAAGACATCGTATTATCTTGAAAGAAATAAGTGTTTACCAACATTGTTAGGAGGGTATCGCCCAGGAAAGAAGACATGGCAGAATGCAGCCATATTTGCGCATGATGCTTTTGAGGGGTTCGATTCGCGCATGGAGACATGTGCGGTCGCAATAGACCTTGAGGATGCGTACAATATGGTGTCCTTGGATATCTTGATGAACCAGCTGTTAAATCTTGCAGTAAATCCTTTTGTCGTGCGGTGGGTTGATGCCGCCCTGATGCACAGGATAGTAGTTCTTAAGTGTGGTAACTGGATATCTGCATCAACGGTTATTAGCCCTGGTCTGCCACAGGGATCGCCTCTATCTCCTGTACTTTTCAATGTATACACAATACATATCGCTGGCAATCAAATCACAGTTGTTGGCAGAACGATGTCACATACCAATGATATCCTGGTGTATAGACAGGGCAGAAATCAAGAAGAGTGATTCGTGGAACTACAGAATGAGCTGGACAGACTGACAAATTGGTGTCGAGATACGGGAGCAGTGGTAAATCCTTCTAAGGCATTCTTTACATGGTTTTCCTTGAACAATCAGATGGTAAAGACACCAATGCCACAAGTTTCGTTATCCGGGAAAAGTTTAGAAAGATATAGCACAGTGCGATATCTGGGTGTGTTTTTTGACAGAAGCCTGAGGTTCAGGGAACATGTTGACCACATTATCATAAGGGCTGGCAAAGGCTTAGCAGCAATGAAGGTTATGGCTGCTGCGCAGTGTGAGCAAAGGATGTTATTTCTTTTGTACCAGGGTTTGGTTTTGACTGTAGTGGAATATGCACTGGCAATTCTGACTCTTAGCCAAACTCAGATCGAAAGACTGGATAGAAACTAGAATGCAGCAATGCGTATCATACTGGGATGCACAAGAGACACATCGACTAGAGCTATGCGATACCTACTTGACTGCCCAACAGCTGAGCACAGATTACAGTATTGCCGTGCACGGACGTACCTTCAAATACATGCAGATAAGGAACACCCTTTGCATTCAGAAATACAGAAAGTTAAAGGCCGCAGACTCAAGAGAGGGAGGTCGTGGATGGGACGTGCTGAGGATGTCATACACAGTGTGTGCAGATTGCAGGATGTGGCAGCAGGTGCGGAATGGATAAGTCTACCTACAGATTTAGAAACTTGTTTGAGAGTAGTAGTATCACTTAGCAGGGAATGCAGAGAATGGTGTTCTACAGCTGTGGAGAAAGAAGTGCAGGCTTTGGTCAGTGAGAATACCAAAGAGAGGGATGTGATTATATACACTGATGGATCTGTGGTTAGGCATGTTCGCAGTGCTTTAGCCTTCACAGCTCAGTGCGCAGGTAAAACGATCAAGGAGGACAGTGGTGCCTTTGCGGTCACTACGAGTAGTATGACCATAGAGACTATGGCGGTGACCAGGGCATGTGAGTGGCTATGCACACAGAAGGTAACGCAGGTCTGCATCTTGAGTGACTCTATGAGTATGATTAAGAAGGTACAAGTGGGTCTCGTTCGCGAACAGTGGATTGAGCCTTGAGAAAGGCGAGCCTGAAAGAGTTTACATTTATTTTCGTGCCGGGACATGTGGGCGTTCAAGGCAATGGAAGAGCGGATCAACTGGCATATTGCGGGATTGTGACACAGGGCGATGGGGCAATGGATCGCGCTGACGTTTCGAATTTCTTTAAGAGATATAACACGCGAGAGTGAGACTAATGTGGATGATGATTTCTTTTCAATGGCTAGGATTAAAGATCAGGGATTGAGATGCGGTGTTGCTAGAAGTGATCTTTTTGGAGGTCGCAGAAGAATGATGGTCAACCAACAAAGGACCCGTACTGTCAGCAGAAGTGTAATGGCGGATACATTCAAGGAGAGATCGGAGCAACTATGGACGTGTCCAGTTTGCAGTGATGATGATCCGACGACTAACTAACTAACTAACTAACTAACTAACTAACTAAACTAAACTAAACTAAGCTAAGCTAAGCTAAGCTAAGCTAAGCTAAACTAAGCTAAACTAAACTAAACTAACTAATTTAATAATAATAATAATAATAATAATAGTATTTTAATGATGATGATGATGCTGATGATAATAATAATAATAGTCATTCATCGCAGGCGATCATGGCAACAGTTTCAGACTTGTGTTGTTGCATTTCTTTGGTGTATGCGAAGATAATTGCTAAAAAAAAACCTGTAAATACTACATTTTTCATGTTAGGGAGTTGCGGGAAGTTTGCGAGTGGTGCATAAAGTTACATGCCCTCCCTATGGCCACGTCATATTTTAATTTTTAAATAAACCAATTTTAACCTCCGACGGAAATAAAATCCTCACTCATTAATCGGAAGTCGAACCCTGGACCTCACTGATGTGAAACTAACGCTCCAACCAATCGGCCATACTTCACACGAAGATGACTGAAAAGTCAAATTCTTGCATAGAATCCTCTGTAGCCTTTGGGATACATATTATCAGAATTGGACATATGTGTCTTTGTAATTATGTCTTTCCGGACAATTCCCTTTCACTGCTCCTCAGATAATTACTGCATGCACCCGTGTTACTGTCGCAGCGCAACAGTTGATGATTCTCAACTGCAGATTACCAGCATGCGACGACGATGTTGAAGCTCTTTAGAGGGAAACCGTAAAGCGTTTCTTCTGTCCACGGACCAGTCTGTTTCCTTTTAAGCAGATCACCATACAGCAGCTGTTTTCGGATGCCTTTGTCGGGCATGAGCATGAACATGAGCACTAGCATTAGCATGAGCACGAGCACACGAGCACGAGCACACGAGCATGAGCACACGAGCACGAGCACACGAGCACGAGCACACGAGCATGAGCACACGAGCATGAGCACACGAGCATGAGCACACGAGCATGAGCACACGAGCATGAGCACACGAGCATAAGCACACGAGCATTAGCCTGAGCATGAGCACACGAGCATGAGCACACGAGCATGAGCACACGAGCATAAGCACACGAGCATTAGCCTGAGCATGAGCACACGAGCATGAGCACACGAGCATGAGCACACGAGCATGAGCACACGAGCATGAGCACACGAGCATTAGCCTGAGCATGAGCACAAGAGCATTAGCCTGAGCATGAGCACACGAGCATGAGCACACGAGCATGAGCACACGAGCGTGAGCACACGAGCATTAGCCTGAGCATGATCACACGAGCATGAGCACACGAGCATGAGCACACGAGCATGAGCACACGAGCATGAGCACACGAGCATTAGCCTGAGCATGAGCACACGAGCATGAGCACACGAGCATTAGCACACGAGCATGAGCACACGAGCATTAGCCTGAGCAAGAGCACACGAGCATGAGCACACGAGCATTAGCCTGAGCAAGAGCACACGAGCATGAGCACACGAGCATTAGCCTGAGCATGAGCACACGAGCATGAGCACACGAGCATGAGCACACGAGCATGAGCACACGAGCATGAGCACAACATGGCCGGTCCATATCAGTTAGGCTTTCTTCAACATTATATGATTCATAAAATATATGTATGTCTCTCCATCTCTCTATTTTGACTAACAAGAACTCTATTTCTGTCCTCTCTCTCTCTAATCTGACTCACAAAAACTCCCTCTTTGTCTCTCCATCTCTCAGACGTGACTCATAAGTCATTTCTATCTGTCTATCCATCTTTCCAGTTTGACATAAGCACTCTATTTCTGTCCCTCCATCTCTCATTTGACTCCTAAGAATTCTCTTTCTATCCCACCCTCTCTCTAGTTTGACTAATAAGAACTCTCTACTTGTCCTTCACTCTTTCGAGTTTGACTAATAAGAACTGTTTGTCTGTCGCTCCTTCTCTCGAGTTTGACTAATAAGAACGCCTTGTTTGTCCCTCTCTCTCTCTCTCTCTCTCTCTCTCTCTCTCTCTCTCTCTGGCTTTACTAACAATCTTGCTGTATCGTTTTATGCTTAACAATTAATTTTCTCTTAATAACACGTACTTTATTTGATTGTTTCTTGTCTCAAGAAATGTGTGCATATATGCTCTCAACATCCCCGTTCCTTGATTCTTTGCCAGCATGTGTGCCTCTTCTTCCCACGTTACATGCCCATTTCTCTACCTTCATTGTAGAAGGAGTGCAGTAGCCTAGTTGATAGTGAACTTGCTTGCTATCGTCGGATTACAGCGTGTCAGGTTCAAAACCACGTCAGGACAACAACATAAAAAGGTCCGGGTTGTGATTTCTCGCTTGACACGACCACTCCTCCAGTCGACTCAGCTGTAAATGAGTACCTGACACATGAGTTAGGGCATGGCATGGTGCTGCCATGGGATCTACCTTACCTTGTACTTTTACCTACGTTCTGTTATTGTTTCTTTACAACTTCAATTTAGAAACGAGGGACAAGAAAATATAACTATAAGATATTTACTCGTACTTGAAGACTGCTAGAAATATATCTGTGATGAAGGCATCGACACGCTTGTAGATAAGGGTAAGAGTTGGCTTGGGTTCAAACCTCTTACTTTTTAATAAGTCAGACGCTCGTGTTTTGCCGAGGCCCGAAAGGGGTTCAAAGCATAGCAACACAGTATACCTTCCATACATGTCGTTAGAAGCGAATAAGGAGGGTATGAAGTGGAGATGGCTGTCTCATTCCATATAGGATCAAAGTGACACAGAATCCATGCTGAAGTCGGATGTGTCAGAGACCGAAAGGCAGATATATAGCAGTTGAGAAGTAAACCATAAACAAAGCATTCCATCATGTTGACTGTATCCTGCCAATCTGTATGAGTTTGAGAACAAACGCAGGAAAATTAGAAGTCAGAACATGACATTTAGTAATAGGGAGTAAGTAGAAAAAGTGGAGAAATATATCCCGACCCCAATTACAGAAAACGTTGAAAATCATTAGTGTGGCATATTGACACCAATATTTAACTTATAACGAGTCTCTGACATGGGATCTCCGTGTTTAATGGGTTAAACCATTTTTTTAGTGTTCACTAGGCTGGAGACACGAAATAGGCTTGTGAAAGTTTGTTCACAAGCGCATATTTTTGCAGATACATGGGGATAAACTTTTGGGTTAGTCATTTGATAGATACTCTTAGCAGGCAACTTAATGTTTTGTTGATAGCGTCAGAGTACATTAAAACACTTCAAATGATGTAGAGGAGTGACATCACTGTACTCAAGTTTCTACATAAGTATTCCCCTCTCGACAAAGTAAAAAGTCTCCTGCTAAGACAACCATTTGTACACGTAACTCCGTAGCTTTAAGCTATAATTCCAGGGATATCCAGTTTAAAAAAATTAACTTGTAAACACAACCTCACTATCCAAAATGGAACACACAATCTCTTAAACAAGATTCTTGATTAACCGCCGAAGACGGATGTGTTCCATTGGCGCAAATAAAACGGCAACACAACGCATTTCCATTCTCTGGACTACATTCAACTGGAAATATTGTATGATCATTGTCCTGTTACAAGAGAAATCCAGTGGGAATTTGAGAATGAATGCTGAAGAAGAAGAAGAAGATTCTTGATTAGAAAACTGGTCTCACAGCACGTGGGGCATTTCCATAAGTGCTCCGCCCTCTGTTCCAGCAGCCAGTCGACTCGATGGTGTTTCGAGTCCAATGCCGCCGAAACAGACGTCGACATCAGGGCACAACTCTGACCTGTGCGACTGGTTTCTTTGTTGTTCCGCCCACACACGCCGTGCCCGCAACTAGTTCAAGCACAACGTCGGCCTGTCGGAACAATATAGTAACTATTATCGAAGATTATGACTCTCTTGAACAAGATCTCGCTACCCAGAATGGAACGCACAGTCTCGTGAACAAGATCTCGATACCCAGAATGTTACGCACAATCTCTTGAACAATATCTCACTATCCAGAATGGAACGACAATCTCTTGAACAAGATCTCGCTATCCAGAATGAAACGACAATCTCTTGAACAAGATTTCACTACCCATAATGGAACGACAATCTCGTGAACAAGATCTCGCTATCCAGAATGGAATGCGCAATCTCTTTAACAAGTTCTCACTATCCAGAATGGAACGCACAATCTCTTGAACAAGATTTCATTACCCAGAATGGAACGCTCAATCTCTTGAACAAGTTCTCACTATCCCGAATGGAACGCTCAATCTCTTGAACAAGATTTCACTACCCAGAATGCTACGCACAATCTCTTGAACAATATCTCACTATCCAGAATGGAACGCACAATCTCTTGAACAAGATTTCATTACCCAGAATGGAACGCTCAATCTCTTGAACAAGATCTCGCTACCCAGAATCCTACGCACAATCTCTTGAACAATATCTCACTACCGAGAATGGAACGCACAATCTCTTGAACAAAAGACAAATGACCTATGCACCATGAAGATCCCCAAGAGATAATATGAAATATATAAGAATTGCGTATGTCAATACTATAACTTTTTTCTGTCCACCGACCAGTCTTTTTCTTTTAAGCAGATCACTGTATATCAGCTTTTTTCGGATGCCTTTGTCAGGCATGAGCACACCATGGCCGACCCATCTTAGTTAGGCTTTTTCTCAGCATTAGTTGCCTCAATACAAAAGTTTAGGAACCACCGTCTTACACTAACATGAACTTGTTGGGTCAGCTGTCAATAAGAACTTGCTCACAGTAAGACAACAATGATCATATAAAGTATCTACTGTTTTTTTGACACTGATAAAATTCTGTTGCTTGAACAAACATCCATTTTTCGCAATGGCTATTCACTTTCTCATCTATATGATTTGTGATCTCAACTTCGTTTTATGTTCATTTCTACACTTCATTTCAAATTTCTTTATGATGCCAATACATTTTGCTTCTTCAAGAATTGCCTCTTCACAATGACAGACAGCTTCCGATTGCTTCTGGTTTAAATTGACCATTATCAATTTATCTTCGATCAGAAGATCGATTAGTTGCCTCCATGCTGACACGGTTCGATATCTCATTCTAGCGTTGCTAAAGTCGTCCCTTTTGTTTTTTGGTTTTCAATGTATGCGCCGTCAGCAGGGGGCATGACATGTTTATTCTCTATTTTCGTGACTAACTTGTGGTTTAACAATGACATTGTTAAGTGGTGGTTTAACAGTGACATTGTTAAGTGGTAGTTTAACAGTGACATTGTTAAATGGTGGTTTAACAGTGACATTATTAAGTGGTTATTTAACAGTGGCATTGTTAAGTGGTAGTTTAACAGTGGCATTGTTAAGTGGTATTTTAACAGTGACATTGTTAAGTGGTGGTGTAACAGTGACATTGTTAAGTGGTGGTTTAACAGTGACATTATTAAGTGGTAGTTTAACAGTGACATTGTTAAATGGTGGCTTAACAGTGACATTGTTAAGTGGTGGTTTAACAGTGACATTGTTGAGTGGTGCTTTAACAGTGACATTGCTAAGGAATCCCTTACATCTCTAGAAAAATTGAGATAATAAATGATAATTATGATTGAGACTAAGGAAGGTGATATGACCATATTGAAGCGATGCTGCCATATAGACTGTGTGCTGGCTATTAATAAACAAGCATGGGATGAGAGCCAATGACGAAGATACGACTTTGTTAACACTGTGTCTGGGTTACCTAAAAAAAACTCAAAATCACCTCGCCTTTGCCGGATTTTTGTGTTGAAACTGTCCAGAAATGGAGAGGGGAGTGGGTTGTTCTAATCTTTACTCATTTTTGGGGGGAAACTAAATGAAGGAATTTTAATCTTTATTGTTGGTTTTGAGACTCCCATCGGATTTCTTTTATAGCAACAAAACGTTCTTACTAGATTTACTTACTCTGGATATATTCCAGAGAACGGAAATGAACAGTGTCATCGCGTTTTATTTACACTAATTGTCCGACACTTTCGACTTCAGTTGTAGTAACTAAAACATTCAGTATTTTATCATTTCCACTGAAAGATGGACGTCTGTAACCATATCGCCTATAGACCAGACGTACAAGAGAACTGATTTCCGTACTTACACACTAGTCACAAACCTCGAAGCTAAGCGCGGTCAAATATGCTTGACCTTTTCTACCTTGCGTTTTATGGACATAAAACTTGACATCCACGTGACAAATTATATTTTCCTAATGTCTTTTCTACCTTGCGTTCTATGGACATAGCCCCCAGACATCCATGTGACAGATTATATTTTCTTAATGGGAATGTGTTTGCGAACTAGAAATGTTCCATCCCCCCCCCCCACTTATCTACGAACTTTAGATCATGAATGGGCATTTCTACATTTTACAGTCTATGAAGGTCCATGAACATGCATTACATACAATATGGAAAGTATATACAAAGTATCATATACCGTATTCAAAAGATTGATAAATATATTCTGTCTTCAAAGAACAATTATTTGATGTTATTGGAGGGAGGGAGGGGGGACTTCCATAACACTTATAGATTGTCATGTGAAAACTAAAAGTTAATGTGGCAGAATTACATGAACTACAACTAGTCATTATTTTTTGATGGTTTGCGCTCTGATATAAACAAAATGGACCGATCCCTCATGTGAAAGAGTCGGTCTTCACCACAACAGGTACAATTTTAAAATCATCCATCCATCTGTCTGCCTGCCTGTCTGTCTGGTCTGTCTGTCTGTCTATCTGGTCTGTCTGTCTGTCTATCTGGTCTGTCTATCTGGTCTGTCTGTCTGTCTATCTGGTCTGTCTGCCTGTCTATCTGGTCTGTCTGTCTATGTTCCTTCAGTGCCGTTACGAATATGACAGAAACCATCGCTACAGTTGGAGAGATGTGATGCTACAGTGTGTAATTCTTGCATGTAGTTGAGACCTGTAGTTATAACCTCTTTGGTGGTTGTCCTGCGAAGAGTCTCTCTTGGTTTTCCCATTTTGTTGTTTGCCATTTGATATCCATTTTAATGCCTGTAGTGGCAGTCTGTATCCATTCATTCTACGTACATGTGTGATAAAAGTTCATCGTTTTCATCATATTGTTGTAGAAACATATTGCTGTATCGTGTCTAATCTTATGTGCTTGTTCGACTTGAATTCACTGCTGCATATATGTTATACTGAAAAATATATATGAACTAATAAATATCTATCTATCTATTATCATTTCCGCTTGTGCCGGTAAGAGTCGGCGGGAAATGTGGAGTTGTCTGTCTTCGGCAATTTGGGTCACATTGACCATGGTCATCCTGTGTCTCTTTAACAGACATATATCATAACGCTGGAATAATTATTCACTGCTGGACATATATTCTATGATGAATATGTACATTGTACATATTGTCGTTGGTGGCGCATGGCCGAGAGTTTAGAACGCTAGTCTCACACGAGGTCTAGAGTTCGATCCCCAGTAAGGACTGGATTTTTTTCTGTCGGAGGGTAAATTAAAAAACTCACCCTGTACATGACGTGGCGACAGCAAGAGAATGCGGCCTTTATCACACAGGTAATCAATCCCCTCCCTGCAACACTTGAACTGGTAAAATGCAGTATTGAAAGTTTTTATTTTTATTATTTTTTTCTTTCCGTTGGTCGGGGTGAAGCCATGCATCCATGTGGTTAAAAGTGCCCAGCATTGATACCACCAAATGTTTGCAGGCTTTAATATGATTTGATGTCTGTACACAAATGTATACTCTAAAATAACCAAAAAATTGACTCTTGTCTTCGATTGAAAGGTCATCTCTCACTCTAAGATGTAAGCGATTCATTGTCACAATGAAAGAATATCAAGAAATCTGCCTTACACACTTATCTATAATACAGGAAGTGATGTACATTTGTCGCTGTTTCAAGTGGTAAAGGAGCAACAGGATGGTATGAGACATGGAACATTGAAAACCCTTCTTCAGACTAATATGCACAGCCTTAAATATCGTCGTCACTCATATTGAATGATGCGATCAGGGTAGTAAATACATCTTCAGTACGGATAGTACCTAAACAAATTATCATTCACCAATTTTCATGACAATTATCTTTATTTCATTAGATTTTTTATACCCTTTCTTGCAAAGATATTGTCAAGGGGGGGGGGAAGGGAGTTGTACCCACTTTTTGGCTAAACTACTAGTAACAAAAGCCATGTTCTTGTTTCTTATGTTCTTATGGAGACTGGGGTTTGAACCCCCCCCCCCCACTTCTTTGCCTACTCTCCTCCCCATTATCTACGTGCTTGGATGCCACTGATTATTTGTTACTTGCGCATCTTTTGTTTTGTCAACAAATGAAAATCACGGGAAAAATCAGATCAACCAAAATATGTGGCGCTGTTTGGGATATGCATGAAGAATTGTTCTGAAGAAGGATGTGTACGAAGTAATAATTAAGCTGTAGTTTTGGCCTTTTTTTGTGTCTGTCAACTGACTTCTTGTATGGAGGTAGCGAACCTGAAGTGACGAGCTCCAACTAAGCTGCAGGCATGCGAGTAGCTAGGCAGTTCAAATTCTTGTTTTTTGCTTAGGAACCAGCAAAACTTTACTGATGACATTTCCATAATTTATCAGCTCTCCGGTCCATCCGCCATCTAAAAAAGTTTAAGCTCAGTGAGCCAGTCAGTGGTTGCCTGTACATTCTTCGGAACTTTACAAAGAGGACGCACTTTCTTTCCAGGTGATTACTATATACATATATTGAACATATTGGTAACGTATCCTATTCAGAAAGTAGCTACCAACCCAGACTTTTTTTGGATGTAGTGATTTTCTAGGCAATATAAAATACGTTCAATAGGTTGCCATTGCTTTCTGAACGGTCCGGATGCACAATTGCCTGTGGTGGGAATCGAACTCGGTACCTTGGCCACCACAAACGAGCTATGTACCACTCCGCCACAGAACCGAACATATACTGAATATATATATTATTATATACATATACGGAATATATATATATATATATATATATACACTAAACATATACATTATTATATACATAGTCGAACTGAAGTGGCATAAGGCAACATTAAGAATTTCATGGGCAGAAAAGATAAGGAACAGTGAGGTTTTGAGTAAGCTGAATATAGAGGAAGAATGGCTGCTTAATATAATTTTATACAGAAAACTGAAATATTTTGGACATATAAAAGATATAATGGCATAGAAAGACTGATCTTATAGTGCAGGAGTTCCGGAAAGTAGTAGAGGCAGAGCTAGTAGGTGATGAACATATGACATCAAAGACTGCATTAAATTATCATTAGAGGAGACAAGCACATTGTCACAGGATAGAGTCGGGTTCAGAACACCAATTTCAAAGACAACGTTCTGGAAAAAAATATGTCCTATAGAGATATACATATACTGATTATATACATTACTATATACATATAATGAATATATACATTACTATATACATATAATGAATATATACATTACTATATACATATAATGAATATATACATTACTATATACATATAATGAATATATACATTACTATATACATATAATGAATATATACATTACTATATACATATAATGAATATATACATTACTATATACATACACTGATTATATACATTACTGTATACACATACTGAATATATACTTTACTATATACATATACTGATTATATACATTACAATATACATATACTGAACATATACATTGTCTCTGTCATCCTCCTCTTCATCACTTTGTAGTACACTCATAGCTGCTTTAATGAACTCAGTTCTGTCTCTTCTTACCACTGTATCAATCACTACACCATTGTCTTCCAGGATACTGTAGATACGTCATCAGTAAGGGGCGGGCGGTTACCTAAAAAAAAAAACCAAGATCATTCTATTAGCTCAAGGTTTTGTTTGCCAATGCATGTCTTTTCGTTGAATCCTACTCCTGTATAGCCTGGACAGTATATCCATGTAATAGTTTGTTGAGATAATGGCATATTCCTCTCTGATCATGCATTTTTTCATATTGTACCGCGTTCTCTGATTGACTGATAGAGTTACTGTGTGTCTGTGTGTGTTGGTGATTGCGCCATGAGTCATGTACGTGTCACTGTGTGTGTTGGTGGTTGCGTCAAGAGTCATGTGAGAGTTCAAGTGTGTGTAGATGATTGCGTCATGAGCTATGTGAGAGTCACTGTGTGTATGTGGTTGTTTCATAAGCCATGTGACAACCGCTGTCACCGTCTCTATTTCCATTATCATGCTTGATATTGTTATGTATCAGACAATATATCTCCTCGCAAATTTTCCTACCGGTTTGGTAGACAATGAAACCCCATCTATACCTGTTGATAAATAATTATCATCATTAAGTGCAGTCTCCGCAACGAAGGTTGGCTGCAACTGATCCAACATCCCCTGCCTCTTATCTTGGTGGTGCATTCTGCTAGACTGTAACCTGTCCATCGTGTGATGTTACTCTCCCACATGTATCTCTGCCTACCTCTTGCTCGCCTCCCTTTGACTTTGCCCTCAAGTAAGGTCTTCAATAAGGTGTCATGTCTTTTAATGTGACCAAAATATTTTATTTGCCTGATCTTTATTTCTCTTAGTAGTTCTTTCTTCATATTAAGTGTCTTTTAAGTGTCTTTTCATATTTAAGTGGCTATGAAAATTGATTGTAGTAAATCAGATGGAAAAAAGCCACTGTTGTAGATGTAATTTAACATTTTGGTGATAACTTCAGTGCCATAATCTCCCAGAACTTCTAATTCTTCCTTCGTAATCTTATTCGAACCCCCAATGATTTGTTGTTTTTCAAGTATTGGATAGCTTACTTTACCTCTACAGCTAATATACTAGGACCTTTATTGTTATAATTTAAGTTAGTATAATTTCTGTTATTTTCATAAAGTTCTTTAATATATTCCGATTTATCACCGAAAACAAATATTGTCTAGAAAGTAATTGCTGTCAAAACAACCACCGAAGTTGATCACTACGTTCTGAAAAGAACACGTAAACGTTTTATTTTAGCAAGATCAAAATGAGAAACATTATATTCAATGGATTACTATCAATGCATATCTATCTATCTATTGTCTTTTCCACAAATGCCGTCAGGTGTCGTGGGGAGTTGAAGTTTTCCGTCTTTCTACATCATTGTTGCGCTTACCATGGTTATGTCGTGGTTTTTGACAATCCATCTGATTGAATCTTCGCATGTTTTTCTTGCCGTTAACATACACATTTAGCAGTTCTGTTGCTCTGCATATTTTAAGTTTCTGTTTTTGATGTATTTAATCTCGTATTGTATTCTTCGCACTCTGCCTGTAGCGAATTTGTCGGTCTCTGTGTAGTTCGTCTTCAGTTAAGAACATCAGGGGGAGAAGAGGCAGCAGAGAAATAGAGAAGCTGTTGCATAGACTATCATCAAGACACGGAAGAATGTCAACCACTGAACTTGTTAACAACAGAAACAGAGAGTTGTGAAGAGACATGTTGACAAACAAAAATATCATTTGTTATGGCACTTGATTGATTGAAACTGGGGGCCCATCATGAATAACAAGTACAATTTGGAAAGAGATGAATATTATAAATAATAAAATAAATTACAAATATAAAACAACAGAAAGCAATGTTGTAGGCAAGCAAACAGGAATATATTCTGTAAATGGGAGCAGGTAAACAGGAATATACCTTATAAGTATGTCATATGACATATTCTCTCCAGAACGTTGTCTTAACAATGAACTCCCTGAATCTTTCTCTATCTTAGGCCATAAGGCTAGCATTTTTCAACGACGTATTCATGTTATCTTTACTGTCGTCAGTCTATCGTCTTCTTGGTCTGCCCTTTAAGTCGGATCAGGTAAACAGGGATATGCCCTGTGATAACATGTAAACAGGGATATACCCTGTAAGTGGGAGTAAGTAAACAGGGATATACCATGTAAGTGGGAGTAGATATGCAGGAATATACCCTGCAAGTGGGAGCAGAAACACAAGAATATACTCTGTAAGTGGTAGTAGGTGCAAACGGGAATATACTCTCTAAGTGGAAGCAGATAAACATGAATGTACTCTCTAAGTGGGAGCAGATAAACATGAATATACTCTGCAATCGGGAGGATTCAAACAAGATTATACTCTCTAAGTGGGAGCGGGCAAACAAAACATTATGAGTAATACACGTTGGTATTATATTAGCATATGGAACTTAAAAAAAGGTAACGAAGATTTGGTAATATGTGAAACACGAAAATATGCATTTGGACTAAATGGCCCTTATGAAGAGCGCAACATAATACACGACAAGTAAGGAACAATCAAAAACGTACTTGACATATTATTAAGAAAGTATCAAAAATACGTTACCCCCGAAATCTGGTTCTACTCGTATAGTCTACTGCTGAATTATATACTCACTGCTGAGTTTATATTCTACCGATAAACATACACATTTGTTATATTGTCGTTGATCGTATTTAGGTCATGCAGACATTTGGTCTAAGTGGTCAAAAATGGACAATACTGATACCACTAAATGTTTGCAGACTTTCATGAGATTGGATGTCTGCATACATAAATGTGGAATATGTTTTTATATTCACACATACATCCTTTCTGTCTATGTCGCTTCTTAAAGCATTGCATACCGTAAAGCAGTCATCTTGGCACAAAAGAAAGCTTTGGGCAAAACCCGCATTGTATATAAGAAACAAGAGCATTACAGCTTGTAGTTTCATACGGTAAAAACAAACAAAATAAAACAAACACTGCAGCACACACAAGATTTTACTGATAAACATAGGAAATACAGGAAGCATTGCCATCAAGCAAGCAAATCGATTTTCTGTACAGTCAATCCTGAGCACTTTTAGCTCGTCATCAAATCAATAAAGTTAATCTGTATGATCTGTCACTTACAAGTATTAATGTTTTCTCATAATGACTTTTTTCTTCACCTTCCCCTTAGTATATGTTTTATTTAATATATGATTTGTAATACTAAACATGGGTTTAGATGAAGGATAGATTGAAGAATGGATTTTATCATGGAGTCGTAGGAACCACCACCATACGCGCTTTTAGCATCTGCTGGGAAGACTATCTACTCGATCTGAGGATTATGACGACGTTGAAGTCCAACACTTTATATATATGATGATTCTTCACCATGTGCCAACTGTACAAGAGGCATTCCCATAAATGAAGTATATAAGCTCAGTGTCCCAGTCAGTTATTAGTTGTGGGGTCTTCTGATCTTTCCAGTGACGACACACTACCTCCCATCTCACTTGGTCACTCCGATTTCTATAATTCTCTGAATATGTATATTGTATTTTTTAGCATCCCTTTCATCGTTTTGTATTGCATACATGACTGTTCTAATTAACTCAGTTCGGCTTCTTCTCATCGCTTTTATACATCAGGTATTGCTTTACCTGCCAGTGCATCAGCCCCTTTGTTGTCGCTGACTCCCACATGACCTGAACAGTAAATCTATGAGGTGCTATAGATATATAGATATATAGATAGATATATAGATAGATTAGATAGATAGATAGATAGATAGATAGATTAGATAGAAAGATAGAAAGATAGATAGATAGATTAGATAGATAGATAGATAGATAGATAGATTAGATAGAAAGATAGATAGATAGATAGATAGATAGATAGATAGATAGATAGATAGATAGATAGATAGATAGATAGATAGATAGATAGATAGATAGATAGATAGATAGATAGATAGATAGATAGATAGATAGATAGATAGATAGATAGATAGATAGATAGATAGATAGATAGATAGATAGATAGATAGATAGATAGATAGATAGATAGATAGATAGATAGAAAGATAGATAGATAGATTAGATAGATAGATAGATAGATAGATAGATAGATAGATAGATAGATAGATAGATAGATAGATAGATAGATAGATAGATAGATAGATAGATAGATAGATAGATAGATAGATAGATAGATAGATAGATAGATAGATAGATAGATAGATAGATAGATAGATAGATAGATAGATAGATAGATAGATAGATAGATAGATAGATAGATAGATAGATAGATAGATAGATAGATAGATAGATAGATAGATAGATAGATAGATAGATAGATATGATCATTGACAGTGTCATATTTTACTCGTCGTGTGTTATAGTGTGTTCTTGATAAAAGAACTTTTATAGAAACGTCAATGTGTGTGTGATTTCCTTTGCGTTCAGGAATAGCAAGACTTCATTACTGTATTGTCAATTTTTGACTGCTTTTTCCTGTTATATTCTTCTCCACATTTATATATTTATTATCACATATGGACACTTGATTCGGAAACCGCAAGGAAGACATTGATTAACGAATATCTATCCACACATTGAATGATCTCATGTGGCAACCATACAAGTTCTACAGACCAGACACTGTAGACCAGTGCTACTGTAGTTTCATTGTTCACATCAAGACTTCAGGTACGAGTCGTCATTGGTCATGTCAAGACTTCATGTATGAGTCTTCAGTATTCACAACAAGACGTCAAATCTATTACAACATTCACTCTCTGGCCATAATTTATTCTTCTTTTTTTCGTTACTTAACATAATGACTGTTATGGTGGGCCACTTGGCTGGTTGCCTTCATCTTTTGCACCTTTACTTACTAGACCGGGCTATGGTCTTGCTCGATTACAAGAGAACATCGTCAGTCCTAATTTTTAGTCTCAGTTTGGTTGAACCAAACCATATCTCTGCTTCAAGGAGTTGGCAAAATGATTACAAAAAGGTATAAGTGGTACCAAGATGAGTCATAAAACAACCTAGTAACAAGATACAGTGACGGGCGACTTTTTGACTAAAAATCCTTCATCAGGACAAACAAAAGACAACAGTACAACGAAGAGGCTTTTTAGAGTCGAAACGTCGTCCGTCACTGTGCCTCGTTGCTAGGTTGTTTCATGACTCATCTTGGTAACACTTATACCTATTTTTGTTCATTTTGACATTTGCCCTGTGTTAACCCAGTCACATATTTCCTGTTTAGGGTCGTTACCCGACACTGGAGCATTTATCCCTTCAAGGAGTTGACCTCGATTGGATATCTACGTTCCCAGCACAGACCTATCCGACTTCATAGAAACTATTGGGAACCTACTATAGTAAACATTTCTATCACCCAAGGTTCAGGAGGTAACCATCAACCCAGCATTGTTTTTGCTGTAGTGATTTTCTAAGCAATATAAATTCGTTCAGTAGTTTGCCATTGCTTTCTGAAAGGTTCGGATACTCAATTGCTTGTGGTGGGGATCGAACTCGGTACCGTGGCCGTCACAGACGCGCTCTGTAGCACTCCGCAACAGAGGAAACTTTCACTAGATTATCATATTCTCTCTGAATATATATGCTGTAATCAATAATTAGAATTGCTATGTATTCACCTTGTATCTGAGCAAATCATAACAAACTGTGATGGGATTCCTATTATTGATTATTTCCTAGGGCTCGTATGAGAGCATTTTCTTGCTACTCTCATTACCCAATCCCCCTTCTCTATTTCTTTTACATTAATATTAATGGATCCCCGTGTCTTTGGTTTTTATCCAGGATCAAGTCCTGTGTTTTTAACTGTATTTCTGCCATACAGGAAACTGGTCTGTGTAAATATTACATTTGTCGATAGACGAAATCAATATCGATGTTTTCAGAGTAAATCCGTTAATAGCCTTGCTGGTTGTACCATGCCACTTATTGCTAATGTATAGGTCAGTGGTTCTAGCCACTGTTTTCGCCCATGACATCATTTTATGGTAAATTTTTCATTCCGTGGCTTCACTGGAGCCTCAAAAAAGTTTCTTAAGTTTCCTCAAGGATCATTATTAGATCTTTATCTAAACATCGTTCAAATATTCTTCTGTGTTCTCATAGATTAGTATGTGGCTTCCTGTATAAAATATTTCTGTTTTCTTGCTCCCCTTGAAATCTCTGTGGTTTTCTACTGTTGCTATGTTATCCCCGTTGAGAACCACTATTATAGGTGATGTGACTTTGCAGAGTGTGATTTTATGTTCTGTATGTCGACTCAGTCTAAGGAAATGGATACCAGTCTTCTTGGAAAGCACAGAAGGCCTGCGTGATTCTGACTGTATCATTATTTGCTGTACCATCGGTCAGTGAAAAATAAGGACCTAACACCGTATTTCCCCCAAAAGGCCTTAGTGACGAGGAAAAAGTTAACTAATTTTAATTACTATTTACATATATGACAACCATCCCACTTCACGACAATTTTCTATGTGGTACACGCTCTTCAAAATAATAAATATAATTGATAAGTCAGTTAAGTTGATTGTTTGGTTGCTGATCCAGCAGTCTGTAGGCTCATGCCCTTTTTACCCAATATCATTATGTGATATGCTAGTACATGTGTATGTTTGTGTTCGTGAGCTGTTTTGTTGTTCCATATAGTGCGTTTTTTCTCTGACCTTGGGGGGGGGGGGGAATCAACTAAGGCTGGAAACGTAAACGATGGACAGCAGTTTTGAAAGGATAAGTTCACAGCCTGCACCCTGGATGTGTTGTAATTGTATTCTGTGCATGTGGTTGTTAAGTTGTACATGTTGGATGCAAAGTCGGAAGATGGTACTCTGGTCTTTCCTTCCCAGGATGTTGATGCTGTCTTTGGAATTTGGGCTGATCATATTTATATACTTCTCTCCAAGTGTTTCCAATTTCCATATGTGCAGCAAAGTCTCTGTGTTCACATATTTTAATATCCGTTTAACATTATGCATGTGTGTTAGTGCGTATGGCTGTTCTTGTCATACTCCCTGATTTTATAGTGTGTCTGCCTTGTCACTGTAAGGTGTATTTGAATGACATGGAATCTAATGTATAACAATATTGACTTAGGTTGGCATAGTGATTTTTAAAAATCTAGATCATGCCTATAATGCCCAATACCTTCTATAGATTGAAAAGCGCACAACGAGTTTCTAAATATTACAATATTTTTGAATTTGATGATGGAAAGGTATAACAATATAGTCCTAAGATGTTACAACGCAAAGTATAGTGCTGCTTCTTCTTCTGTGTTTGTTCTCAAACTCCTGTAGAGTAGGAGGATGTACTCCAGAGAACGAAATGCGTTGTGTCATGGTTTACAGCATTGTTGCGATATCTGAGTCTTTGGGCCTGACACATCCAACTTCAGCATGGCCTTTGGTCACTTTGACCCTATATGGAGTAGAACATCTATAACTCCACTCCATAACCTTCTTAGTAGCCTCTTATGGAATTTCATAAAAATTAAACAGTGTTGCTATTCTTTGATCCCCTCTGGAGCTCGACAACACACAGGTGATAGTGATGTTATTTCGTATTCATAATTATAACATTTGTTACGGGTATCGAACAATTCATCAGATATTCTGTCTGGATTTCCTATATAGACACCGCAACATGATTTAATAATGACTTTAATGCAGACAAATCAGTATAGGCATGAATCCATTGTTCTGAGTGTCTAATGTATTTTTGTGTATTGCTTTATTAAAACTTTGGTCAGCAATTTTAATTGCATTTCTCTTAGTTGTGTTTTTTTTAAATTTCTGGCAGTTTAAATTATATTTATGGTAGTCATCTTTTAGTTACTGTTTGCAGTCTTTTGTCTGGGGAGGTGGTAACCGTTTTTGACTTCATTATCATGGCTGCAGTATGACTGTTGTGGTACTCTTTGCTTTAGTAGCCAGTTTTCTACAAGCTGTTTAGTGGAGTGATGTTTGCTCGTTCATTTGCATTTTAGCAGACTTCCATCGCAGCCATATCTCACTATATGCAAAGGAGTTCTACATTTTTGTATTCCACATGAAATCGTCTTTGCTGATCGCTTTGCTCCACTAATACGACATTATTTTGTACTCTGTCCAAGGATTCGACATTTATTATGAAATATGTCAGAAGTGTACCGTTGCATTCCAAGATTAAGCACACATAGCAGACATGCGAATGCGAGAAATTAGTTCTGTGAATTAGATTAAATTTGCTTAGTGATTCAAGTTGAAGTAGCTGAATTATTTGTTTTTGATATCTTGAAGCTAAAAATCTTAAACTCGTCAAGAATGAAATAAAATACTTAATTTGAATCTTTGTAACAGTGAGAAGTGCAGAATACTTGATTTGAATCTTTGTAGCAGTGAGACGTGCAGAATACTTAATTTGAATCTTTGTAGCAGTGAGACGTGCAGAATACTTAATTTGAATCTTTGTAGCAGTGAGAAGAGCAGAATACTTGATTTGAATCTTTGTTGTTGTGAGAAGAGCGGAATACTTGATTTAAATCTTTGTTGTTGTGAGCAGAGCAGAATGCTAAATGAAACTGGTCAGAAATATAATAGCATAACCTCATGTACATAGAAATAATCGATTATAGATTATTTGTTTATTGAAAATGAACCATTATTGCACTCCTGGCAAACAATATGTGATCAGTCTCCGTTAGCAAATATCTAAGTGCATGCACACTGATGGTTAAACACGAATTCATCGAGAAACAAAAATCATATTTTTTATTATATTTAATGAAAATGAATTATAATCGACTACTATCATGTGCTTACATCATAATAGTGCATGGATATAAACCAAGAGAAAGATAAAGAAAAAGATAGATATATAACATAGAAGATATTGTACAAATATGGATACAATACATAAAAAAGCAAATAATATTGCTTTGAACCGTATATTGCAACTTCACTACGAACGAATCGAATAGAACATTTACCAGTGATAGATACTATTGCTTCGATTCTAGAAAATTATTAGCAACACAGCGCTTGTATCCTTTTGTGTAATGATTGATTTCTCCAGAACTTTACCAGAATTCAGTAGACTCCATTGTTAGCTGTATGCAATTCTTATACACCTCGGGCATCTACTCTCCGCTGGTCGAATATTTCGGGTCATTGGTGTATATAAAACTCGACACATCTACGTTGTCTAGACTACATCCTGAAAATCTACAAACCAGTGTCTATCCTACAAGCCCAAGGCAACGATAAATTGCTAGATCTTAAGGAAAATAAATGAGAAGTGAGCATCAAAAGAAAGGCAGTACTACAATAAATACCATCCACTGGGCATACCATAATATCTTCTTCTTCTCGTTCGCAGTTTGACATGTCTACACAGTAAGTCCTGTTTTCTTAATAAATGCTGCTGTATTTCGAAGCTCCTCAGTGCTCCCATTCATCTTTCTGTGATATCCACCTCTGTGTGCAAGTGTTCTTCCCTTAACTGGTTTAGTGTATTTCAGTCTTGCAGGATATGTTCAGCTGTCTGTGCTGCCTGCCCACAAGGGCACAGTGGTGATGGGACCAATCTTAGTCTATTTAAGTGGCTGTTTAATCTGTTCTCCTGTTCTGAGGCGGAAGATAATAACCTGCTCTGCTCTGTTGAGATAATGATAATTGTCTTTTGGGTGGTCGACTTTCCTGATGGCTTTGATGGGGGTCTTCTTTTCTTGGTAGGTGATTTCTTGAGGCCAACTCCTTGAATGGAGATACGGCTTAGTCCAGCCAACAGAGGCTGGAAACTAAGATTGGTCGGGCCAACCCAATATTTAGCAGGGTCACAATCATGTCCCAGCAAGTACAAGTGCTGAAGTCAGAGATGCCAGGCCGAGAGGCGCACCAGCAACCATGGTATCATGTAAACCGAATAGTTGACATGTCTGCACGACCATGATATGAAAAGGCAGATATACTATACATAAAATGGAGCATTATAGGAACAAAAAGACAAAGAAAAAACATACCAGGAAAAGTGGACCCCCATCAAAGTTGTTAGAAATTTTAACCACCCAAAACACATCTATCACCATCTTGACAGAGCTGAGCAAGATAACACCATGACAGAACATAACAGACTAAACAGTCACTTGAAGACTAAAAGTAGTTCCATCACCTCTTTGTATATATATATATATATATATATATATATATATATATATATATATATATATATATATATATATATATATATATATATATATATATATATATATATATATATATATATATATATACAGGCAGTATAGACCACGGAACATTCTGCAAGACTTCATCACACTAAAGGGCCGAGCACTGGCCCACAGAGACAGGCATCCAGAGAAAGCTGTATGATAGTGCTGATGATCTTTAAAATGCAGCAACGTGTATAAAAAAATCGAACTTGCTGTGTAAACATGTTTAATTGTGAACAATAAAAAACAATAAAATCTAATGAATACTACACTTGCTGAAGTATCAGGTGGCTCTCTAGTTACTGAAGATACATTTTCATTAACTCACAATCCCGAACATCATAAAACATGTTAAACTTGAAGTCTGGGTTCCGAAACACCATACCTGATGTAATCAGAGAACATATTAAACATACAGCAAATTATGGAAATAATATTGCATCCCGCATATAAATAAATGTTAACTAATTAAAAATGAATTCTGTCGACATGAAAATGCACGATGTATGTCTGCGTCCATTGACTATTCATGATAGATAATAGGTTTTGAGTGAATATTTCCATTGTTTATTGTATAAAATTTAATCTCATCAATAGCGTCATTTACTCAGCGTGTAATCTATGTCCAATCTTGAGCTAATGATAAATGTTAAATATAATAACACCCAATAGCTCTGAAACTGTGTGCTATTACTGGATGACAGGGAATGAATTTGAAATCATCTAAAAAATAGAGTCCTCTACAGCAAAGGTCTTCAGTTTCCATTATAAAACATATTTATGAGACGTTTCATTAAGAACACATGTATGAGAGGTTTCCATTGCAGAACACATTTCTAAATGTCTCATTGATTATCAAATTTATAAGAGATATCGTTGTAAAGAAAATTTAAAAATTCTTGAGTAACGGGAATTGAACCAGTCCGTTCAACGCAACCAAACCGCATAGCAACTATTGCACACGCGTTCTTCCGTACTTGACTAACCGCATCTAAAAAAATGATGCGATTTTATCAAGACATTCAAACCGTGCACTCAAAGTCATCGGAACGGACCAATCGAGACAAGGACTATTACAACAATAACAAACATCCCGTACAGGTATTGGAATGTCCTCAGTAACTCCCGTTAGTCTCAAGAATTTTTAAATTGTCCTCTGGCTTCTTACTTAAAATGTACTTGTATAAACAATTATTTGAAGCAAAATTGTACTGTCTATATATGTTATCCATGTTTACAAGAATACCTATCGGCCCTTGTAGAACTAATAAGGATATTATATGTTATGTGTTTGTTGTTACTGAGGATATTTCAATACCTGTACGGGATGTTTGTTATTGTTGTAATAGTCCTTGCCTCAATATTTCCGTTCCGGTGACTTTGAGTGCACGGTTTGAATGTCTTGACAAAATCGCATCTTTTATTTGGAGATGCGGTTAGTCAAGTACGGAAAAACGCGTCTGCAATAGCTGCTAGGCGATTTGGTGCCGTTGAACGGACTGGTTCAATTCCCGTTAGTCTCAAGAATGTTTAAATTGTCCTCTGGCTTCCTTCTTAAAATTTACTTGTATAAAGCAAATTTATAACATCGACATACTGCTTAAAAATGTACAAAATTGTTCTGTTTTTTTAAAATAATACGTTTGCTTTAGAATGTCTCATTTATTGAAAAATGTTTAAGAGCGCATATTTAAAGAACATATTTTTCTCTCTGTCTCATTGGGATACAGATTTGTAAAGCATAATTGAATATAAAATTCATACGAGGCTCTCAATGAAGACAAATTTACAACAGTTTCACTTTCATTACAAATATAGAGCGTCTCCTATATATTAACAAATGAAATAATTGTGAAAGTGTACAGTGATATTTTGTTACTGGCCATTAACCATATCCGTTTGTGGCCAGGAAAATAATACATTTTCTACTTTCAATAAAAAAATATGTTTCGAATAACTTGATCTTTGTTGGCACAGTAATAGATCGATTAAAGAGCTTATATCACAAACAAAACTCGACCGAACTATCTCGCGGTTAGGACACCATTTGTCGACATGCTACTAGCGGTGTTATTTGACGTGCAGCTACCATTTTTGATACTGGAAAAACTGAAAGTTGAAAATGAAAGAAATTGCACAAATTTATCCAGCACGTGCCTTGAGCTGACCATATTATGCCTCGAAACATATTCTACCTACTCCAAACATAAGATGAGATTTATGACCTCTAACTTAAGATGTTCTAGTACACTCATGAATATTAAGTGGCAAAGGGATGTCCATAAATCATATCACCAATTTTTCCCCACTTTGATTGCTTCCCTCCATCCTGTTAAAATATCAAGAAGTCAGGGTAAATCGTGCTTATTTACATCAAAAACTGTTAACCACCCCCTCAACTTCCAAAAAAAACAACAACCGAACAGTAAAGTGAGAAAACAGATGCATATATATATATATATATATAGTGATATATTCTTTCCAGAACGTTGTCTTCGTCGTGGATACTCTGAATCCCATTCTGTCCCGGAAAAGAAGGCTTGCTTTGGTCAGAGACATGTGCGTACATTCTTCGATGTCGCTGGTGCATCGTTTTCTTGGTCTTCCGTTTCTTCTCTCACCTGGTACTCTGCTTTCCAGAATCAGTTTCAAATTCCATCACAACGTAATGGAATGACTGTGTGCTTTCTTGTCACAGCGTAATGGAATGACGGTGTGCTTTCCTATAGCAACGAAATTGAATGACTGTGTGCTTTTCTGTCACAGCGTAATAGAATGACTGTGTGCTTTCCTATAGCAACGTAATAGAATGACTGTGTGCTTTCCTATAGCAACGTAATAGAATGACTGTGTGCTTTCCTATAGCAACGTAATAGAATGACTGTGTGCTTTCCTATAGCAACGTAATAGAATGACTGTGATTTTCTGTCACAGCGTAATAGAATGACTATGTGCTTTCCTATAGCAACGTAATAGAATGGCTGTGTGCTTTCCTATAGCAACGTAATAGAATGACTGTGTGCTTTTCTATAGCAACGTAATAGAATGACTGTGTGCTTTTCTATAGCAACGTAATAGAATGACTGTGTGCTTTTATATAGCAACGTAATAGAATGACTGTGTGCTTTTCTATAGCAACGTAATAGAATGACTGTGTGCTATCCTGTCACAATCAAGCGACATGAGTACAAGTTCACACGTCACTTGTCGGAGATCAAGTTCCCAGAATGTCAGAGATGCTCCAATAGTTAGTAAAAAGGGATTGTGGTCACTTTCTCTTTGCACAAAACCTCATGTAATCAATCCAGCCACGTCTAATAGGGTACGATAATAAATTCCATGAGAATTCAGAGAAATTGCATTCTCTCTACATTATATGTGTTGAAAACATCTGTAGTCTCTAGTCAACCACTGGCTAAATATCTAGGCGCGTGTGGGTAAAAACCTATAGCAGTCCAGCTTTCTTTACTACGATCCAGTTATGGTACAGAAAAGGGATAAACATTTCACATTCGAAGCTCGGCTTGCTATGCATACTTCTCTTGATCCCAGTGTATAGATCATTTGATTCTGGTTGATTCAATTCAATCAACAGTTGATTCAGAATAGCTATAAAATAATCCATCAATATGTGACTCATCCTCTATTTGAATAAACTTTATTGGTACAGTTGCACAATATTTCTCTTTAAATTGTGAACTTTCTTTACTCATTACTCGTAGTACAAAACTTACATTTTAAAAAAAATTACGATGACTTGATTGCGTGCGTAGAATGTCAAATCTCCGTATTTCCAAGCAAATTCTCTTTGGTGAACTTTCTGTATGGGAATGGGTTCGTGGTAGACAACTTCTGAGGTATAAAGATATATGTACATCCTAAATGAAAGATTTATCTGTCAATCCTAAAGATTGGGAGTATCCGGCCGTTGATCGTAGTGTCAAAGATTGGGAGTATCCGGCCGTTGATCGTAGTGTCAAAGATTGGGAGTATCCGGCCGTTGATCGTAGTGTCAAAGATTGGGAGTATCCGGCCGTTGATCGTAGTGTCAAAGATTGGGAGTATCCGGCCGTTGATCGTAGTGTCAAAGATTGGGAGTATTCGGCCGTTGATCGTAGTGTCAAAGATTGGGAGTATCCGGCCGTTGATCGTAGTGTCAAAGATTGGGAGTATCCGGCCGTTCAACGTAGTGTCTTGGAAACACTTCATTCACGGGGGCCCTGTCGTTTAGGACAAATGTGATAAAATGAAAAGATGAAGAACAGAAAGAAATGCTAGAAGAAAATATAGACGCAAACATAAATATGTGGCTGCGACTTGATCGCACAGATGGCTCATTCATAATCAGTTTAACTGAATGTCTATCATCACACATGTAATCAGGCGCACCATTCTACATTACATAATGAAGACACTGTTTTAATGGACAAGATGACATTCTTTCGTCAACTCCATGATCTGATAATCAATATCATTTAGTTGATTATATATTGTTCCTTCTAATTTTTTGCGATCTGCGAATTTATTACATAGTAATTATTTTAGTACAACGGTACAATGAATCGATACCTCTTCAAACCAACTCTTCAATTATTTATCATCATCATTATCATCAGGTGCCATGCCGGCTGGCGTAGGCGTTCATGGCTCTCCACAGCTCTCTGTCCACAGTATTATGTATCAAAGTCGTTGTTGTTTCCTTGCCGCGCCAGGTTGTCAAACTGTCTAATATTTTCTCAAGTTGTCCACCTATGTCTCTGGTGTCTTCAATTTTGCCTGTTGTGACTATGTTCTCTAAACCTGCCTGTCTCATGAAGTGGCCAAAAAAAAAAGAAGATTGTCTTTTTCTTATATTGTTGATTAAAGTCCGTTTCGCATTTGACTAATAACTTCAATTATTAGTTCACGGATTTCTTTATTTTCTGGTAATTACATTGGCGGAATATCGTTTGTGAAAAAACTTCGGAAAATATTAATTGACTATTGGCACAAAATGACCAACCAGAATCACTAGAAATCACGAGGATGAAGATAAAGGTAGTATGAGAGGTTCGCCCTTGGGTGACAACTCAACCACCAACACTTACAATTATTCTATCAGACTCCCAGAGTATGCTGCATAAGATAGAAACATTCATGATGACAAAAATGTGGGACACTCCTTAACAACGCCAAGAACATCACATGGATCTACCGCCCTGGTCATGCGGGAGTTAGGAGCAATAAAAGAGCTGATACATTGGTGGGTAAAAACTATAGTGGATAGCAAAGTGCTGAGAAAAGATCAGGCTGAATTAATTAGTGCGGTCATGGATACACTCCAAAAACTTAGTCGAGATGTCATCTATCTCTGTGTCTCGCTGTTATAGTATGTTATGTTTATAAATATGTTAACACATATATCAATTTATGTTGTATTATGTATTGAAGGATCTCTTCCCCCAAGTTTAACTATTCTCCGTTTGTTACGCTGCTGCATTATCCGCTGTGCCCCCCTTTCTAGGTTAGTCTCTCTCTCTCTCTCTCTCTCTCTCTGTCTTCTCAGCTCACAGCTAATCTCTGTCTCCCCAGATCAAAATTATTATCTGTCTACCCAGCTCCTCATGTATTCTCTATCTTTCCAGCTCAGTTATTGTGTCTACCCGGTTCAGGTATTCTCTGTCACCTTAGCTCATTTATTATGCCTACTCTGCACCGGTATTCTGTCACCTTAGCTCATTTATTTGTCTACCCGGCACCGGTATTCTGTCACCTTACTTAGTTATTATCTTTCTACCCAGATCATATATTATATATCTCCTTAGCTCAGTTTATTATGTCTACCCGGCTCATGTATTCTTTGTCACATAGCTCACTTATTATGTCTACCCAGCTAAGGTATTCACTGTCTCACCATGTTAGTTATGTTGCTACTCGAAAGCTGTATATTCTTAGTAGTTGTAACTTTCTTTTTTGTTGCTCCTTGCGATAGATTTTTCATCTGTGATATTTTTTGTAGTGCCATTGCTAATCGCTTTCCTATCTCTGCCGAGCAATTTCCTGTGGTGTTGATGGTTGAACCCTAGATATTCAAAGTTGTTTACATTTTCTAGGTGCTCTTTGTTAATGATTATTTTAGTTGTATTTTCATCTCTGCTTGCATACATTATTTTTGCCTTTTTTGCATTGAGGAAAATGTTTTGTGCCTCGCTATGATGGTGTTTTTTTTAAAACTGTCAATACTGCATTTTACCAGTTCAGGTGTTGCAGGGAGGGGATTGAATAGCTGTGTGATAAAGGCCGCATGCTTTTGCTGTCGCCACGTCATGTACAGGGTGAGTTTTTTAATTTACCCTCCGACAGAAAAAAACCCAGTCCTTACCGGGGATCGAACTCTAGACCTCACTCGTGTGAGACTAGCGTTCTAACCTCTCGGCCATACGCCACACTGCTATGATGTTTGACTGACATAATCATTTGTTCTAAACCTGTGGTACTTCTTGATATTAGTGTGGTGTCATCTGCTTACTTAATTTCTGGGATATCGCGTCTCTTATATTAAGAGATTGAAACTGTTCATAACGTGGGTCTTCTCGTACATTTCGCGGGATATTTACTTCCTGTATAAATGTTGAACAGGTGTGGTGAGAGGATGCATCCCTGTCTGACTCCCTTTTGAACCTCAAACCAGTCAGATGTTTCTCCTTCGAGACGAACAGAAGCCTATTGTCTCTGATATATGATTTTAATGAGCGATATGAGATGTGTGAAAAGCCCATGTTTGCCATTATGTTCCATATTTTCTGATGTGTCACACATTTACATAAGTGTATATGTCTGCAGTGAACTCTGCATTTCTATTATATTTCTCATGCTGTTATGTGATTCCCTGGTGCCTCTGCTCCATGTATTCTATGTTTCCCCAAAATACAATTATTATGTGTCTTCCCATCTTGGTTAAGCACTATCTGGTGAGCTCATTCATTATCTGTCTCGCTAGCTCATTAATTCTCTATCTCGTCAGCTCATTAATTCTTTATCTCGTCAGCTCATTAATTCTTTATCTCGTCAGCTCATTAATTCTCTGTCTCGCTTTATCATTAATTGTTTACCTCGACAGCTCATTCATTCTCTGTCTCAACATCTCATTCATTCTACGTCTCGGCAGCTCAATTATATATATATATATATATATATATATATATATATATATATATATATATATATATACCCACTCTCTCTCTCTCTCTCTCTCTCTCTCTCTATATATATATATATATATATATATATATATATATATATATATATATATATATATATATATATATTGTCCGGCTCTGTGGCGAAGTGGTACAGAGCGCGTCTGTGACGACAAAGGTACCGAGTTCGTTCCTCACCACAGGCAATTGTGCATCCGGACCGTTCAGAAAGCAATGGCAACCTACTGAACGTATTTATATTGCCTAGAAAATCACCACAGCCAACAAATGCTGGGTTGATAGCTACGTCCTGGATAGGATATGCTACCAATTTATATACCCACTGCTCAGTAATTCTCTATATTTCCAGATCACACTCTCTGTGTCCCCTAGCTCAGTTATTCTCGATCTTCCAGCTCGATTCTCGATCTTCCAATTACTATCTGTCTCCCTAACTCAGACATTCTTACTAATTAAAGTTATTTTCTCTCTCTCCCCATCTCAATTATTAACCGTCTCCTAGTTCAGTTATCCTGTTTCTCTATTTTAGTTACTATCAACCTTCCCATCTTTATTTTGTTTTGCAACTTGAGCATCTCCAGCTTAGCATCTCGGTACACTTGCAACTTGAGCATCTCGGTCTACTATTTACTATAAGATCAGTTATTAGCAGTATCCATAGCTCAGTCCCTATATCTCCATAGCTCAGTTATTATCAGTATTCCTAGCTTAGTCTCTATGTCTCCCCTATTCATTTAGTGTCAATCTCCGCAGATAATGTATTCTTTGTCTCTCAGCCCAATACTCCTCATTCTTCATATCTTTCTTCAAATGTCAGTTTTTATCTGTCTCTTATTGTCTCCTTAGCAAAATTATACAACGTGTCCTAGTTCAGTTACTGTCCTAGTAAAATTATTCCCTGTCTTCTAGTTCATTTATTGTCTCAGTAGTACATTTATTCCCTGTCTTCTAGTTCATTTATTGTCTCAGTAGTACATTTATTCCCTGTCTTCTAGTTCATTTATTGTCTCAGTAGTACATTTATTCCCTGTCTTCTAGTTCATTTATTGTCTCAGTAGTACATTTATTCCCTGTCTTCTAGTTCATTTATTGTCTCAGTAGTACATTTATTCCCTGTCTTCTAGTTCATTTATTGTCTCAGTAGTACATTTATTCCCTGTCTTCTAGTTCATTTATTGTCTCAGTAGCACATTTATTCCCTGTCTTCTAGTTCATTTATTGTCTCAGTAGTACATTTATTCCCTGTCTTCTAGTTCATGTATTGTCTCAGTAGTACATTTATTCCCTGTCTTCTAGTTCATTTATTGTCTCAGTAGTACATTTATTCCCTGTCTTCTAGTTCATTTATTGTCTCAGTAGTACATTTATTCCCTGTCTTCTAGTTCATTTATTGTCTCAGTAGTACATTTATTCCCTGTCTTCTAGTTCATTTATTGTCTCAGTAGTACATTTATTCCCTGTCTTCTAGTTCATTTATTGTCTCAGTAGCACATTTATTCCCTGTCTTCTAGTTCATTTATTGTCTCAGTAGTACATTTATTCCCTGTCTTCTAGTTGAGTTATTCAATCGCCATAGCACAGCTATTCATGTCTTCTAGTTCAATTATTGTCTCTGTAGCCCTGTCTCCTAAGATAGTTATGTTTCCGAAGCTCAGTTATTAGAATTTAGTAAGCGTTGTCTGGAAAGTTCCACTTGACATATGTGATTGAAAACTCGAATATGAAATATAAGCATTCCTATCGATAATATGTGTTTCAGTTCGATTTGTCATACTAAATTATCATGATTAGAATACCACAACGAAAGAAAGATTAATTTGTTTGCAAGTAATTTATTCCGTATTGATTGAAAACTATGCAGGGTGTTCAATAGCATACTGGTTTTTAGAAAACGCAAACATTCTTGGATAAATAGCAGAAAAGCAATATTTTATATGATTGTTTTACCGAAATAAATAAAATATAATTATACTGTTCATAAAAAAAAAAGAAAAAAATGAAACGCAACATTATTTTAGACGTGTAGGCGTGCCAAAAACTTTATTTTTACGGAATTAATGTTTCAACTTTGGCATGAAGAACCTTTCAGACTTAGCTAAACCAAACCCGTCTCCGGTCATTCCCAATGGTTACTTGACGATGATGGTTCGCCAACTGCAGTCGGTTCTGGCGATGCCGGTCCGTAAGGACAGCACATTTGTAGGGTCTTCTAGCTCACAGATCAGAGTCGTGGATTCCGTTGCTAACGGTTTAACCTGAAATTTGATGAGCTGCTGGCATTGATTAAAATGCGAACTACGCAGATTAATATGAAAATCGATTCCTGAGGCGAACAGCCGTATGAAGCGATCTTCGGCAGAAGTTGTGACTCTGGGTCTTCCACTGCGCGGTTGGTCAGTTTATTTAAATCAGTTTATATAAAAAGTCAGTAACTGAGCCAGTTTATTTAAATCGCCTCCAATGTCACTAATAGTGCTTCTAACCACATTAACGTGTCTGGCCACTACACTTCGTGATTACCCAATCTGCTGTAAGTGTCCAATGATGACGTGTCATTGTTAGTGAGATGAGCCATATTTGCACACTGAATTTTTAACAGAATCAATTCTAGAACCGTCAATCTTTTATAAGCATTCAATAATGTCAAAGAGTTTTGGGATCATCAAGTTTCACGGGAATCTCATGTATTACTGGGTAATGACAAAAATGATGTTTGACCGTGATCTCTTTCATTAACTCACAAATAATGAGGTGAGTACAATTCAGGTAACCACGAGAAGTTAATGATCTGGTGGACACAGTCGATAGGTTGAATGATGTCCAATCAGTGAATATCTGTTAACTCAAAAACGTTACGTTTCTTTTTTTTTTTTTTAAAGTATATATTGGATATACCTTTCATATATTGTATCGCGATTTTTACCTTCTTCGTCACGTATTAAGGTTAAACAATGGTTGAAAACATAGAGGATTGACGTCATTGTTATCGGGTTACCCTATGTGTTATTGATGTTCGTCCATCACAAGTGATAATAACCATTTGTTAAATCCACGTCATGAAATTCAGCTATAGTTGTGACTTTGTCTATGAGCTAATAGGTAGCCGAAAGGTCTTTGAACAGTTTCAGCAATGGAATGTTCCCTTTTCATGGTGCTTGATCAGATCAAACAACATATATATATTCGGTTTTTTCAACACGCTGTCTGCCAAGAGTATCACCCATAACTAGTTAATCCATAGTTTCATTTGATCCCAGTGAATTCCGGAAATCTCAAAACAATCCATGATGTAAGCACCGGGTTCCAGTTAAGACATGTATACATAATGAAATCATGATATGAAAAGCTTATGTTTTATTATTTTCGTGCATTTCATTGGTCGGCTTTGGCTTTTATTGGCATGCAAAACCAAGTATACAAATATTGACCAACGAAAATAACGAAAATAATCAAAAAAACGTCACGAATGAAGTCTTGTTTACATTTTGTACAGATGCCTTTGCTGCCGGTGGTTTCAATATAACCAAGACGTTGCTAGCGAGATTTTAACTCTAGATATCTTGAGCACAATGCGAACGATTTAACCACTCCGTTAGAGATATCCCCAATAAAATCAAGTGCTACTGTTTGATCCCACGACAACATGATTCTGAGACAGGATCAAGTGCTACTGTTTGATCCACAACAACATGATTCTGAGACAGGATCAAGTACTATTGTTTGATCCCACGACAACATGATTCTGAGACAGGATCAAGTGCTGTTGTTTGAATACAAGACACCATGGTTCTGAGACAGGATCACGTGCTGCTGTTTGAATCCAAGACAACATGATTCTGAGACCGGATCAAGTGCTGCTGTCTGAATACAAGACAACATGGTTCTGAGACCGGATCAAGTGCTACTGTTTGAATACAAGACAACACGATTCTGAGACCGGATCAAGTGCTACTGTTTGAATACAAGACAACAAGATTCTGAGAACGGATCAAGTGCTGCTGTTTGAATACAAGACAACATGATTCTGAGACAGCACCAAGTGCTGCTGTTTAAACCCAAGACAACATGGTTTTGAGAATAGAGTTCTAGTTACTTAATTTTAATCGAAAATTAAAATTGTATTTCGACATTTTGTTGATAATATTAAGTTCACACAACATATATGGAGAATTATTTCATCAATAACTTCATTTCTTCACATTCTAATGGAGTTACGGATCAATCTGTGATTTAATTTTATTGTCTCACTTTGATGAATGTAACATCAGGTCAGTGCAAAATGACACTAGGACAACATGACCATGTAATCAACGTCTTTTTTGTTAATCAATGTTCCATTAAGCCGTACTTCATACAAGATTTTTTTAAAGTATTCATTATTGTATCATGTACTCAAAGAATGGTTTTCTGAGAATTAGAAGCACATGAAACACGTCTGTTCTAATTCCGAACTGGGAATATTTTTGTCAATATCACACGACAAAATAATTACTTCCATCTTTTTATGGAAAAACTACAAAAATGACAGCACTGCACTCTTAAGATAATGTGCTGCGGAAACGTAGATAAACCAATAATGCATAGTATTTGAAACGATTAAAATGGGCTAGAGGATTGAATTCATTATACACCGGCTTTCACATATTTGATCCGACCATATTAACAGTAAAGCACACCGCCTGCCGTGAGTGCCATTCATAGTATGGAACTTTGTAGATCATGAGATAATCCTCAGGGCTCTCCTAAAAAAACCCACCTTGTAAACAATTCGTCAGGAGCAGGGTCGTAGATACGTCCTCAATTACCTAAAATAAAATATTTCTTAGTTTTCTTGGTGTTTCTGATCATTGTTAATCTATTTTGAGAAAACCATTAAGGGGAAGGGATTCGCCATCTTCTGTGGTTTTCTTCCTAGTATTAAATATCATTCTCTTACTTCCTAAAGGGGAGGCGTTTGAATATGAATACCCCCCCCCTCCTCCGCTCCAATCTACGGTTACGAGTCATGATCTTGAACACAAGGCTAACATATTAAACACTAAGGTAAGGAGATTCAAGAAATGTAATTCTTATATATGATGGATGTGTTACGAGGGTAGAAAGGGAAAATAATAACTGTAACCTACTATGGATGTTATAACGGACGATTAAGGTGTGACTGAAGTCAGGTTAGCTACATCCCCGATAGAACGTCAAAACATAGAATAATTCTTCTAAATGTAACTACATTGGCAAGGAAAAACTAAACACTTTCCTTCTAAATAGAAGTATTGTAGAAAAAACAAACTAAACACTACCATTCTAAATAGAATTATTGTAAGAAACAGTTGACACCATCATTCTAAATGTAGAACAAAAACTAAACGCTATAATTCTGTTTTGTCAAGTATGTATTGCTCTATAAAAATGTGAAGTTTGTATTGTTCCTTATAAATGTGAATGTCTGTATTATTCAATGTAAATATGAAGTTTGCTTTGTTCCATGCAAATGTAAAATCCGTATATACAAAATGATAGGTTGATATTGTTTCATATAAATGGGAAGTCTATATTTTTCCATGTAAATGTGAAGTCTATATTGTTTCATATAAATGGGAAGTCTATATTGTTCCATGTAAATGTGAAGTCTGTATTGTTCCACATAAATGTTTTCCTCTTTTTCTCGTTCGAAGTTTGACATCTCCAGTTTTCTTAATAAATGCTGCTGTATTTGAAAGCTTCTCGGTACTCCCATACAGCTTTCTGTGGATATACATCTCTGTGGGCCAGTGGGTTGATACACATAATTGTGAAGTCTGTTGTATTCCATATGAATGTAAAGTCTGAAGTGTTTCATATAAATGTGAACTCTGTATTGTTCCATGGCTCAGAGACATGTGTTTTACAATATTAAATCACAACTGGTGAAGAAAATATATTAAAACACATACTTTTTTCTGTAATACTGACGATAATTAAATGAATTAATTTTTTTCAGTTTTAAGTAATTTATATCGGAAATCTATCAGCACGTAGTTTAAGCACGAGTATTTGTTATTTCTACAAATTGATGGGTTGGTAATTTTACAGGATTTTGTTTTCAATTTCAATTGAATTTTCTCGCTTCACAAACAAAAAACAATTATTAATATGTGAGTTATGTATGTTAAGAAATAACATTGTGCGCTATAAATTTGCAGTGTAATTTCATAATATTTAATACATTCCGCAAACCAGTGTATAGTAGAAACCATATACAAACACACACTGACACATACCGGCTATCCTAACCTCTAGCTGGCTATATACCACACAAACACACACACACACACACACTTACGCGCAAATATATAAGTATATAGCAAACGATGGCTAATATTGCACATACATTAATGGACACAAGGGACGACAGTATATCGTCTGAATAAGCAGTTACTGTGAATAAATATTTGTTTATGAATGCGCAGTTACTGTGAATAAATATTTGTTTATGAATGCGCAGTTACTGTGAAGAAATATTTGTTTATGAATGCGCAGTTACTGTGAAGAAATATTTGTTTATGAATGCGCAGTTACTGTGAAGAAATATTTGTGTATGAATGCGCAGTTACTGTGAATAAATATTTGTGTATGAATGCGCAGTTACTGTGAATAAATATTTGTGTATGAATGTGCAGTTACTGTGAATAAATATTTGTGTATGAATGTGCAGTTACTGTGAATAAATATTTGTGTATGAATGTGCAGTTACTGTGAATAAATATTTGTGTATGAATGTGC
Source organism: Meghimatium bilineatum (assembly GCA_034231615.1). NCBI lineage: Eukaryota > Metazoa > Mollusca > Gastropoda > Stylommatophora > Philomycidae > Meghimatium > Meghimatium bilineatum. The sequence goes on from CM067322.1 coordinate 71,641,025, forward strand.
AGTTACTGTGAATAAATATTTGTGTATGAATGTGCAGATCTCTTGTCGATCAAGAAAAAGGTTTCGACAGAGTAGACAGACAACAATTTTGAAAAAAAACTATAAAAACATGGCGTTTCACAACATCTAATAAACTTGTGTAGAAATAGTTCACAGGCAGTCAATGTGCAGTTGGAACGAGTGTTGGACTTTCAAATAAAATCCACATACACTATGGAGTACGACAATGATGTGTTCTATATCCCATGTTATTCATCACATACATCGATTTACATATGTAAAATTGTCAACACTAATAAAAAAGACAACCTAAACAGCCTACTTCTTTTTACAGACGATCAAGCAATAATATCAACAACGAAAGAACAACAACATATACATAGACTCCACACAACATGTCTGAACTTTAACATGAAGATAAACAGAGAAATAAATGAGGTGATGTCAATCACAAAAACAGAAATACCACTATTCTAATAGATGATCAACAACATAAACAGGTGAAATAATTCACTTATCTTGGATGCATCATATCATCGAATTCGAAAAACACCTAAGAAATTCAATTAAAGATGGAACATAGCATACCGTATCTTGGAACATATGGCTCCTATTTTCAAAAGCAAATACGTGAAAATGAACATCAAAACCGCACTTTATAAAGCTATCATCATACCATCACTATAATACTAATGTAAAACGTGAACACTAAACACAGAATCAAAAATAAAACCTGTTACATTAGAAATTACTGATCTACGTTGAATTCTTGGAGTAACAATAAGAGAGAATCAGGAACGAAAACATCAGAAGATTAAAAAACACAAAGCCAATCCTGGATTACATCAGAAGATAACAGATTTCGTGATTTTCACATGCTTCCAGACTACCATCAGTCAGCGTCCCTCAAAAATCGTTACCATATAGACATAAGGGATACAAAGCCAGAGGAGACCTAAAAAAAGAATGGATTACAGATATAAATGAGTCAACGAAAACAAACATATCTGAAAGACAAAAAAGCCATCTCCAAGAGAACTCTTCTACCCCTGACGCTGCAAGGCATAAAGGGGTATAAAGCGAAAAGGAAAAAAAAAGAAAATAAATGATGAATGTGCAGTTACTGTGAACAAATACTGGTGTTTGAATGAGCATTCATTGTGAACATATACTGGTGCGAATCAACACTTTTCTTTAGCAGCCATCACATATTTATTTTTTATTTTCACTTGTAGAGTAAATGTTACATTAGTTTCTTTATTTTCAGGTATTGATTAATGGCTTCTGTTTCAGATCAGTCCCTGGAGATGCACAGAACACGTTTAACAGAAAGTTGAACTCAGATATGTGATTGGCTGTCAGTTCTGCATCACATCACATGCAGTTTTATTTTATCAACACAACGCGCCTACGGCAAAGTTGAATGACACGGAGACCTAGATTGGTACATGCGAACCAAGAATTGTTTAGAAATGCACTTTGTAGAGGATTACTGACTTGATCTGATATCTATTTCGCAACTCTGGTTTTGTGTGATTCATTTTCGACAATATCTGCTACAACGCTGCATCCACATGCAAGTAACCATTGTCCATCGCCTACACCAGACAGCATCCACAACTCAGTTCACACTAGAGTTCCTTACGTTGCTAAAAGATTTATTATACGGCCCTTTAAGCTGCCCATGGTGCGGGCGTCTCACGATCATCATTCCTCAGGGCCGTGGTCCCTAAAGGACCGAGCAGATTCTATTGTAAGTACAGGTACCAGAGGCAGGACAGTGTCGACCCGTATTCTTGGCATTGGCATCGTCCTCGTGGGCGTTTTGTTTCTGGCAGTGGGTTTAATTATGGGACTGGAGTTTCCGAACTTTGTTCATAAGCAGAATAAGGAGAAACAGTGCGTTGTCTACCCTGGCCACGAGAAGTATAGTTCTTGGGTAAGTAGACAATTACTATTTTTCAACCTTTCCACATTTTCCAGTGTAATGAACTTCCTTTTTGGTCAATAATTTATAGTTTTATTATCAATATTATTATTGCCGAGACTAATTCTACTTACCTTATCACCATGCGTGTTGCTGAGATGCTGCTGCTATGCCAACAACAACAAAAACAATAATAACATCAACAAAAACAATAATAGATGCGATCAATACCATTGTTGCTGCTACTATTAAAGCAACAACTGCAACTTCTCCGTCTATCACAACTACTACTACACCACCACCACTACTACTAGTAGTGCTACTAATGTTACTATTACTGCTACTACTACATCATCACTACTACTACTGCTGCTACTATTATTACTATTACTACTACTACTACTACTACTACTACTACTACTACTACGACTACTACTACTACTACTACTTCTACTACCACTATTAAACCGACAGCAATAACGACAACAACTACTACTGCTACTATATATTGTCATTTCCACTAGTGCCATTAAGTATGGGGGAGGGGATTCTAAGTTGTTTTTGTTGTTTTTTTGCCATTTGAGTTGCATTGGCCATGGTAAGCCCTTGTCTATTTAATATTTCTTTGATTATCTCTGCCCATTTAGTTCTTGATCTTCCTTGTCCATTGTAGCCCGGTCTTCAGCTGATGTATGTACGAAGGACGGGTTGCGCAGGTTCAATTCTCATGACTTGACCAAACCATCTGGTTTGCTGCCTCCAGATGTAATCTTGACTTGAGATAGTCTTTACTTCTTTCCCGATATCTTCATTTCTCTGGCGGTCTCTTCTTGTGACATTTATAGCTTTCTTTATACATCTCATTTCGCGAACTGTGATTTTTTCACTAGTGTCTTTGTCAAAGGTCATGTTTGACATTGGTAACACAGATTTGGTATAAACATACTGTTTATCAATTGTCGTTTTATAGCTATGCAGATTGATGGTTATTATTTATGAATAAACCACAACTGCTATCACAACTATAAGTATACTACTATATTACTCCTACTATCACCATCACTACCACCACCACCACCACCACTACTACTACTACTACTTCTGCTACTACAAATACAACTACAGCAACTACTATTAGTAGTCGTAGTACTATCACAACTGTTGCTTCTATTACTACTACTGCTATTACATTGGCAACGACTACTGCTGCTACTACTACTACTTATGTTGCTGCTACTGCTGCTGTTACTAATACCACAACAACAATACTACTACTACTACTACTACTACTATTGCTACTTCTACGAGCACGTAAACCACACCTACTACGACTTGATTTCTTTTACGAGTATTACTCGTACTATTCCAGCTACTGCTTCTTACTTTTTACGACTACCATTACTACTACTACTACTACTACTACTACTACTACTACTACTACTACTACTACTACTACTACTACTACTACTACTACCACTACTACTGTTACTGTCACTACTATTGCAGGTACTACATTTTATAATGCTACATATACTTTTAATGTGACTCTTAATGTTATTACTGCTGCTACCGCTGAAACTATTATAACTAAGAGAGTTACTGCTACCACAGAAACTATTATAACTAAGAGAGTTACTGCTACCACAGAAACTATTATAACTAAGAGAGTTACTGCTACCACAGAAACTATTATAACTAAGAGAGCTACTAGTGTTACTACTGCTGCTACCACAGAAACTATTATAACTAAGAGAGCTACTAGTGTTACTACTGCTGCTACCACAGAAACTATTATAACTAAGAGAGCTACTAGTGTTACTACTGCTGCTACCACAGAAACTATTATAACTAAGAGAGTTACTGCTACCACAGAAACTATTATAACTAAGAGAGTTACTGCTACCACAGAAACTATTATAACTAAGAGAGTTACTGCTACCACAGAAACTATTATAACTAAGAGAGCTACTAGTGTTACTACTGCTGCTACCACAGAAACTATTATAACTAAGAGAGCTACTAGTGTTACTACTGCTGCTACCACAGAAACTATTATAACTAAGAGAGCTACTAGTGTTACTACTGCTGCTACCACAGAAACTATTATAACTAAGAGAGCTACTAGTGTTACTACTGCTGCTACCACAGAAACTATTATAACTAAGAGAGCTACTAGTGTTACTACTGCTGCTACCACAGAAACTATTATAACTAAGAGAGCTACTAGTGTTACTACTGCTGCTATCACAGAAACTATTATAACTAAGAGAGTTACTGCTACCACAGAAACTATTATAACTAAGAGAGCTACTAGTGTTACTACTGCTGCTACCACAGAAACTATTATAACTAAGAGAGCTACTAGTGTTACTACTGCTGCTACCACAGAAACTGTTATAACTAAGAGAGCTACTAGTGTTACTACTTCTGCTACCATTGAAACTCATGCCCTTCTTTATTGTTTAAGGTGCACATTTTAACCAACTATGAATAGTTTCAATGATAATCGTCTTGCAAGGGTTCAATCTTCTAATCATCTAGAACAGTGGCTCTCAAAGTGGTGCATATCGCCCACTTGGATTGGGGGGGGGGGTGGCACGGAGATTTTTAAGGGGAGAGAGGTGGCCAAGGAGAAAGAATATTGAAATGTGAGGGAGGGGGAGAGACACAATCCTGTCCACGAGACGACAACTATTTAAACGATAATCAACATGATTTATAGTAAGAAACAGCGTTGGTGACTTGCAAAGAAAGTTGGTGACCCTTTCTTTGGGCACCAAGAGGCTGGGCACAAAAAAAAAATGTCTCCCAAAAAAGGGGACCACAGGCTAAAGAAGGTTGAGAACAACTTATCTAGATCACAGGTTCCTGCCGAAGACGGATGTGTCGAACCTTTGGTGCAAATAAAACGGCGACACAACGCATTTCCATTCCCTGGACTACATCCTGCTGGAAATCTAGTAGGACAGAGATCCAGCGGGAGTTTGAGAATGAACGCTGAAGAAGAAGAAGAAGATCACAAGTTCCCAATTCAAAGATTTATTTGTCAGGTTGTCAGTTGAGACAATAAACTAAAAAAAAAGTATTGTTTTTGGATTGCTGGTGATATTGAATAAACCATTGATTACACGCGAAAGCCCAGTTTTGATGCCTTGTCACCGCATTAATTCTAAAACTTTCACAGGATCCTCTGTGATTTTTCATCTATGTATTTAATAAATGATGTATAAACTATTTTATTTTCATCATTTTTTTAATTTCAGACTTTAGATTATCTCTGTCTATTTATCATTTACTGTAAATAGAAAAGTTAGTATACTATTATACTATTACTCAAACTAAGCGCATACTTCCAGAGTCACGGTGTAGATTCAGATCTGGCAGATCTACCAATGACATGGTCTTCACTCTTAAAGAATCTCAGAAAAAGTATAGACATTAAAGAAGTCATCTCGTTGCTATGTTGTCGACCTAATCGAAACATTCGAAATGTTAAATGAGCATCATTCTGTGTTTTACATTTCATATTCTCCAATGCTGATACAGCTAATGATTTCATGTTCTCAAGTGCTGATAAAATCATTACGAAATTCCGCGAAGTAACTCACAACACTATTACAACATCGAAACCAGAGCTGAAAAACTTGCAATTTCAATCAATAACCATCTTCAACTGTGGCATATTTCCATGCTTATTCTACAACAGTTCAGTGATTACATGTTCCCATGATTATTCTACAAACGTCCAGTGATTACATGTTCCCATGATTATTCTACAACAGTTCAGTGATGACATGTTCCCACGCTTATCCTACACAAGTTCAGTGATGACATGTTCCCACGCTTATCCTACACAAGTTCAGTGATGACATGTTCCCACGCTTATCCTACACAAGTTCAGTGATGACATGTTCCCACGCTTATCCTACAACAGCTCAGTGATAACATGTTCCCATGCTTATTCTACAACAGTTCAGTGATGACATGTTCCCATGATTATTCTACAACAGTTCAGTGATGACATGTTCCCATGATTATTCTACAACAGTTCAGTGATGACATGTTCCCATGATTATTCTACAACAGTTCAGTGATGACATGTTCCCATGATTATTCTACAACAGTTCAGTGATGACATGTTCCCATGATTATTCTACAACAGTTCAGTGATGACATGCTCCCATGATTATTCTACAACATACCACATAGATCATACATCTGCAGGTTTAATGATGAGAAGATATTGTTTGGAGCCCGATAAATTCCCACTGATATACACTAGTTTCATATCGTCTAAGAGTAAGGCCATAGGGCTGTCCATAAATTATGTCTACGGGGGAAGGGGGTGGTTAGAGGGACTGAAAAGTAAAACAGTTGTTGACAAGGAGGGTTGGGGGGGGGGGGAGAATTGACAACAGTAGAAATCAATAATAGTGCTTGCAATACACCAATAACATTGTTGGAATTGTAAACATTTTTGGGGTGGGGAACTGTGGGTAAAATTGTTATTGTTTTCGTATTATTTCTGCTCAGTTTATTTGGGAGGGGGGTGTAAAATATATTTCACACAATTTAAGCAGGGGAATCCCTGAATTCTGAACAATTGTATACAAGACTAGTGGTGGTGGTGGTGAGGGTGGTGGTGTGGGGGGGGGTTAGACCTGGCAAAATGGTGTCGACATAACTCAAGAACTGTTTTATGAATAAAAGTTATTAACATTTCTTTATAACATCGTGGTCCTGATGGGTATGCTTACCAAAGTTTAAGAATCACGGATATAAACTTTGTATACGTAAGATTCCATTATATTTTCCCTGTAACTGCAACTATTCCTCGCGTTTTTCCTCTCGTTCAAGAAACAAAAACAAACATTACAATAGACAGAAAAACTGATAGTAAAATTATTCAATATTTGGTGTTTGTAATTCATTTGTTACTAGATTACTTATCAAGATGAAAGACTAGCCGTAATTATCTGTCTGATTCATTGTGATTAATTGAGCGTGTTCATAATTCTTTGTTTGTGTCTTCAAATCCCATATTTCATATTCATTCACTGATGTCATCTTTTACGTACACATTCCTTGTACATATAATTACCAACTAATTTTCCTTCAGCACGTGCAACTGATTTGTATAGAGAAAACAGAAATAAACCAGATTTTCCTTTAATAATATATTTTAAAATACTTGTAAAAATGTCTATTTCATGGAATGTAATAATTATCTTTGTTCATCTTTTCTCTCTCTTTAATTTTCTCTTTTTATTTCTCTCTCTTTCTCAGATTTATTTTATTATTTGTATTTGTATTTGTTTTCTTAGAATTGTGTTGTCAACATCGGTTTCTGTCATGACATTATTGTGGCGTGTAACAAGTGAATAATGGCAACACTGTTACCTGCCATGCATATCGAATGAGGCTATTAAGGATGTCTTGAGTGTGGCATTTGGGATAGAGGGATATCAGTAAAAATAACTGACCAACTTGCAGACAGTGATCACAATCAAGCTAAACTAACAGTAAATATGTAATACCTGCTACAGTACTACAAGCCACTACAGCCATGGAACAGACAGTGATCACAATCAAGCTAAACTAACAGTAAATATGTAATACCTGCTACAGTACTACAAGCCACTACAGCCATGGAACAGACAGTGATCACAATCAAGCTAAACTAACAGTAAATATGTAATACCTGCTACAGTACTACAAGCCACTACAGCCATGGAACAGACAGTGATCACAATCAAGCTAAACTAACAGTAAATATGTAATACCTGCTACAGTACTACAAGCCACTACAGCCATGGAACAGACAGTGATCACAATCAAGCTAAACTAACAGTAAATATGTAATACCTGCTACAGTACTACAAGCCACTACAGCCATGGAACAGACAGTGATCACAATCAAGCTAAACTAACAGTAAATATGTAATACCTGCTACAGTACTACAAGCCACTACAGCCATGGAACAGACAGTGATCACAATCAAGCTAAACTAACAGTAAATATGTAATACCTGCTACAGTACTACAAGCCACTACAGCCATGGAACAGACAGTGATCACAATCAAGCTAAACTAACAGTAAATATGTAATACCTGCTACAGTACTACAAGCCACTACAGCCATGGAACAGACAGTGATCACAATCAAGCTAAACTAACAGTAAATATGTAATACCTGCTACAGTACTACAAGCCACTACAGCCATGGAACAGACAGTGATCACAATCAAGCTAAACTAACAGTAAATATGTAATACCTGCTACAGTACTACAAGCCACTACAGCCATGGAACAGACAGTGATCACAATCAAGCTAAACTAACAGTAAATATGTAATACCTGCTACAGTACTACAAGCCACTACAGCCATGGAACAGACAGTGATCACAATCAAGCTAAACTAACAGTAAATATGTAATACCTGCTACAGTACTACAAGCCACTACAGCCATGGAACTCATCATCATCATCATCAGGTGGCATATCTTGAACAGGATATAGCAGTCATAACAGCATTTCGAAACTTCTGTTCACCTTGAGCTAGTCTTTCTGCTTCTGTTAGTGTCATGTTCAGGTGGTTTTTTTATATCTTCCGTCCATCTTCTTCTTCGCTTTCTCCTGTTCGTCTCTCTAGCATCATCCCTTACACTATGGTCTTCTCTTGCCTGTCATGGCATTTGATATGGCTAAAATATAGCAATTTTCTGGAAAGAACTATGCTATTTAGTTTAGTTTTCTTTTACATTTATTTCTCTCAGATGGCTATTTTGGTCATCGTTTTTGGTCCATGGTATTCTATTGATTTTTCTATAACATTTTGTTTCAAATGTGCTATTTTATTTTCAACTTTGTTGGATATTGTCTAGGATTCACACTAATATATTGCCACTGGGAATATGCAAGCTGAGGGATGTTAGTTTTGTTGTTTTTCAGCATCTCAGCCATTTATGTTTTTAATTTATATAAGCTTCTTTGATGCGATATCCATCCTCTTTCTGACTTCTTCATAGCAATCACCGTTACTGTTAATAAGAGAACCAATTGTATTAAAAACTGCGAACTCTTTCTAATTCGCTGTTGTTGATACTGATTGAGAACTTGCTAGTGCTTTTGTCACTTGTTATAATTGTGGTCTTGTTTTAATTCAAAAATAGGTAGTATTTTTCACTACCATGGGACTGCAAAATGACAAATTGGAATAAATCCGCAATAGACAGATATGCTCTAGTGTCAAATAACAAAACCAAATAAAAGTATAGGAGACATAGTCGATAATTGTATTAAAACAATTTTTATAAACTGTCCTGAAATAAATATTTCGTTGTGGAAGTAAATACTAAAAACCTTATCGAACACAGTAGCTACTATAAACTAGACGAGCAGCTAACATCAGCTAGAAATCAATCTGAAGTATGTACGAGAAAACATCTCTTATAAATCCATTGTAAAGAACAGAACGACGATGACCATCTCTATAAAAGAAAAATGGATTAAAGAAACAGAAGCTCTCAACCTGGACAAAGACGACAGAAAATTGTTGATATTAGTCATAGTGTTAAATATCGATGGACGCATAAGTAATGAAGCAGTTGTTGAACAGAATGGAAAAAACGGGGAAAATGCAGCAAGTTTATTTTCTCAAACGTTCTCAAAGGTCAGCCTGATTAGGCCAGCCCTATCTCTTTTTTCAGTGTTGCAATCATCATCATTTCCCATCAAAGAACTTCTCCTCTTTCATCGTCTCTGACCCATACATGTTATACATAAGTATTACTGGTTCACTTTTACATGCGATGTCTATTTTATATTGACCGTTTACATAAAAATATTCCATATTATTCGTTTTGTTTTCTACTTGACTCGTATTATTCATGTAATCATTGTCTATAACATGTACAATTTATTTTCACATTTGCTCATACTAAAATCTACTTACTCTCAAACGTACACTAAACATACTTTGTGTTCGTTCTCAAACTCCTGCAAAGTAGCAGTATGTAGTTCGGAAAACAGAATCCGTTGTCTCATGGTTTACAGCTTAAATCGTCTCTAGATGTAAGCCAGTCTTGTTTTTCGTTACAGCGTAGGTATGTATGTCTAGATGCAAGCCATAAAGTACGGTAGTAATTTTCTTATCTATTCAGAATGGTTTGCTTCTCTGCTGCCTACCACTTATTGAAGGAACAACACAGATTGAGAACATTACTAGTATTCCAGTTATCAAAATGTAAGAGGAAAAAATGTAATGTTATGAACATTTACTTTTATTTCTTGTATTATTATTAACAAATTATATAATTGTAAAGCTGCTGCCATTGTACTCATTTGAGATAGAATACAAAAGTATTGCTGGTTCACTTTTACATGTGATGTCTATTTTATATTGACCCTTTACATAAAAATATTCCATATTATTCGTTTTGTTTTCTACTTGACTCGTATTATTCATGTAATCATTGTCTATAACATGTACAATTTATTGTCACATTTGCTCATACTAAAATCTACTTACTCTCAAACGTACACTAAACATACTTTGTGTTCGTTCTCAAACTCCTGCAAAGTAGCAGGATGTAGTTCGAACATAATCCGTTGTCTCATGGTTTACAGCTTAGCTGTAATATCTGTGCCTTTTTTTCGCCGGACACATAGGACTTTATCATGCCATCTAGTTCACTTTGACCACATGTGGATGAAAGGGCCAACTTCACTAAAAACATCATTGGCCGCCTCTTATGACATACATGACAGATAACAGTGTCGCTATTTTTCCCTCTTTGGTCTCCTGCAACGCGCGGGCTTTTCATAGACTAACCAATTCTCAAATGCACTCTCTTTCAAACGTACTTACTCACACAAACTCACTCTTTCAAACATACTTACTCACACAAACTCACTCTTTCAAACGTACTTACTCACACAAACTCACTCTTTCAAACATACTTACTCTCCCATTAACTCCCTCTCTGGAAAACGTACTTACTCACAAACTAATTGAATCTCTTTCAAACCTACTTACTCTCACATTAATTCACTTTCTTTCAAACGTACTTACTTTTAAATTAACTCACTATCTTTCAAACGTACTTACTTTCACACTAACTCACTCTCTGGAAAACGTACTTACTCTCACACTAACTCACTCTCTTTAAAACGTACTTACTCTAAAGTTAACTCCCTCTACTTCAAACGTACTTACACAAGCTCACTCCTTCAAACGTACTTACTCTAAAATTAACTCACTCTATTTCTGACATACTTACTCTCAAATTAACTCACCATCAAACGTACAAATTAGCTGTTTCTCAACTTTCTCACAAATTAACTCACTCTCTTTTTCTAGAGATAGTCTTTGAATGTGAGATGTGTCTCTTAACGAACCTGATTAGACCAGTCCGATCTCTCTTCAGTTTTGTGTTATCAATCACAGAATTTCACGTTAATGAATCTGCGTTTTCGTTTCCTCTGACCTGTGTCGGTTATACATGATCAATGATCTGTGAGATCCTGCACGGTCGGATGATTTTGCAGTCAATGATCATGAAGCAGTGTCGAGAATCCGTGAATTGCTAGTAATATTCTAGCAGTAATGATCGGAATAGCATGGATAGAACAGCTCACGAAATGTAAAAACGAGAGCACTAAAGCAACAAAGAATAGGAAACATCATCCGCTACACCTTGAGAGATTTACCCAAGCGGAGATCTGAGCACATTTAGATATGTCTCGTGTATGAAGACGACAATCACCATATCTAAATCTAGTTCACTCTCAAGCGTACTCTTTCATTAACTCATTCAAAGTAATCAAAATCTTGAAACGAATTACTTTCATATTAACGTATTCCATCTTACATATTCCTAATTTAGCTCACTTTATATTAGTTTTATTCTCAAAAAACATTCCATGAACATACTCATTCTCTAATTCATTTATTAAATAGTAACAAACTGTTAAACTTACTCGCACATAAACAAACGTTGAAACGTAGTCTCAAATGAACAAACTCTTGGACTCACTCTCACATCAACTTACACTCACATTTTTCACTCTCACAATCAATCACATCACCACTTTAATACTCAGTCTAATTCACTTTTAGTCACTCGCTCAATCACTCCCCTGCACCTACAATCACTCTTACGTAAAATCTCATTCTTACAAAGGCAAGCTTATACTGAATAAAATCACCACTTTTACACGAACGTACTCACACATCAAGACTCTGAGTTGAGTTTAAACGAGACAGAAATAAAAGAAGAATCGGAAGAAAGAAGACTTCAATGAACAACTTGCAAGATCACGTCTCCTTGTAGAGGTGGAATTATCTCGTTCCTCGCCGATCACTACCAGAAAAATCGTTACCTTAGTCGTGATAAATATAGAAGAAGCTGGTCGCTCCGAGGTGAAATCAATAACCAAGTGTGTCTTCACTTTTCAAGTCTTATTGACTGTCGTTCTCGAAAACATCGTCCCTTTTTTGGACTGTTATATTCATTGAGATGGCAAAGGCAATAACAAAATATATTAGTAACACATAGTTATTTTCCTTCCTCTCTCTTCTGTTATTTACCTTTTGTCCCTTTTACCTGTGTCGCACCCATGCATTACAGTTACATGCATTATGCTTTTCTTCATTCTCTGTCTCTTCATTCTGTCATTATCTCATCATATGTGTATCCTTACGTAATGTTTATTGCTTGTATTCTGTCCTTCTTCGTTATGAAGACTTTCTAGTTGAAACGCCGTCTCTCTTTGTGTATTGTTGTTAGTAGCTTATTTAATTTTTGGAAATACTAATTCCTATAACCGTTATCACCAGTAACAAATAACATGTATACTAACTAGAGATTAGGTACCAAACTATGGAAGATACGACATAAGCAAATTATACTAAATGAAAATTAGGTACTTCAGTAGGGCATCAAGTTACTCTACAGAATGAAGCTATCTGAATTAGAAGTTTTCACTTATCTGTGATGTCACTCTGTCTGCATTCCTAATTACAAAATGGCTACCGTAATTATGCTTAACGTGTCTGTGACCGATACAGATATATTACGCTTATTACAGTTGCGAGGAGTGCTCCCGGATTCAAAGATATGCAATGATATGACGTTAATTTACTACACTGTGGAAAGGATTTTCTGGGAGTACATTGTTAGAAAGCACGAACAGCAAATTTCACGAAATTCTCAGTCGTGGCGATATGCCGATTCTACAGGTGCCGTGAATTGCAGAAGAGCAAGAATACAGTGCTGGAATGGAATGCGTTTGTACAGCATATCACAACTAGGGTTAGCTATAGATTAATGGTTAGGGCTTGTAGTCTCCAACAATTTTTTTTCAATTGTTTAAAATAACCATCCACAACTGATACAAACAATTGATAAATGTGACCAAGGGAAATAATAAATAATTGTTTTAATTACATATCTTTCGTTATGGATTTCGTTAAATATGTAGGGCCTTCTCCTGAGACAGAACCGATATTTTTTTTTGGCAAAAAAGGAATTCGTCCAATTTGCATGCTACCGTGCATAGAACACTCCAAGTTGCATGTCGTTGTGCATAGAACACTCCACGTTAAATGTAGTAATGCATAGAACACTCCAAGTTGTATGTCGTGGTGCATAGAGTACTCTAAATTGCCATGTCGTAGTGCATATAATGTGTATGTAATATACACAATGCTGTACATAGAAATGAAAATTACTAACATCCAATGACAAAATATCTGAAATAGAAAATATAAATGAACCTCTTATGATGTGGAACATTATCAAATAATACGAACTCCTCGTATGCATCAATCATATAGACATAAAGAAAAAAACTTGATCAGGAAGGAAAAACTAGACTGTTTTGTGTTTGTATATTTCGGCAGACACAGCAGAGTTTTCTCATATACCAGTAATTAAAAACATATGGCAACACGTTTTTGTCAATTAAAAAGAAAGTTCTTACATGAAGACCGTATATTATATATAATGGAAGCGTAATAGGAAGCAGTAGTTGTGTACTCTTCAAAAATAGTTATTGCAAGTGCAAATGTTATTAGACAGCTCATCAGAGAAGCTACCAATACTGTCGTCAGTAATCATACTATTCAGAATCGCTTTCACGACGTCAACCTTTGTGCTCGTCGTCCAGCCATTAGATCACACGATTGCTGCCCACAGAGAAGCTCCTTCAGCATGGTGTAAGCGACACGTGCATTGGGGACATGTACAGTGCGCTAACGGTAGAGTCCTGATTTATCTTGGAGCTTAGAAATGGACGAATCATGGTATAAATACGTCGTGTTGAAAACTTTAGTAATTGTGCAATTCTCGAACGTAAATATAGATCACTCATGATGTGGGGGATGCATACGTTTACTCCACAGAACCACCTATATCGTGATTGGGCATCTGCATATTGACCGCTACCGTGACGAGAGTCTACTGCCTCTTGCCACTACAGCACCGCAAGTTATTGGGTACAATGTATTCTTTCAAGATGATAATGCAAGACCCCGCCGTTCTCGTGCAGTAAACTCCTGCAGCAAGTGGTTAGCAATATAATTGATTGGCCTGCTAACAGTCCTGATATAAATCCTTAAAACATCTTTGCACGAGCTTGGGCGTTGAGTTAAGTAGCATTAGTCATCTCTTGCAATTCTGCACGGACTTCTTCTGGTACCTCAGCATCAGTGGCAGACAGTGCCCCAATGTTTCATTCACATGCTCATTATTTCCTTGCGACAACGATGCTTTGAATATATCGTAAATAATAGAAGACACACACGATACTGGCAATGTTGGTCGTTGTTGCTATTCTCATTAACTTTGAGTGTGAAGGGCCTCGCATTGCTCTCGTGCCGACCCAGGGTTATTGGATAACCAAGATCCTAAAATTATCCCCTCATGGTGCACCCTGGAAATAGAAACACAGCGACTCTTGTTGTATTTCTGGTTAATACTTTTAGGCTTGCGTCAACGGATGTTGTAGATGGAATGAGAGCTACCCGCAGAGAGACAGAAAATATCTCCGAAAACTCTACACCATCACATCCAACATAATCAAGGCATATGTGCTTTTCGACCTGACATATTCGACCTAAAGCAGAAACATTGGAGGGGCGGCCAATGTCAATGTCCCTAACATACAGTGATCTGGAGAGTACACCACATGCAGAAGTAAACACGCGCTAGAGGGCAGCGCAGTGTACGTGAATCGAATTCAGTGGCAACATAGCCACAACGACCCAGTTCGTGACCGACTGGCGGAAGTGCTGTTCATGCTCGAGAACACACAGAAGCCGATATGTCCCATCACAATTGACCCCATTCAAAGTAGGAGTCATGACCCAGGTATTGGATACACCAACCTGAACATGCACCCCTGGGTATGGAAGACAACTTTGAATACAGCTCCCCATTGCACATAGGACAATCATTGAACACATGCTGGGGAGCGCATAGTTCAAATGTCTGACCGAAGCAGTGTTGAGACTCGAAATCGGGACACTATGGACATCGTAGTGGGGGGGGGGGAGGGCGCAAGCCTATAACGACATTTCAAACCTAGCCCAACTCGACTGTAGGCTGTCACCCAACACGACCCATACAGAGAGAATTGGGTTCAGCACCCAATGGTCCACTGCAAAGCCTCTCGCCCAAGATTCGTATCCTACCTGTTTATGGGTAATATACGTAATGGTGAAGAGTCAAAATACACAGACCGCGCTTGACAATGGATGGGAAGGCCATCTCAAACGCGTGAGGTGAGGGCGTGAGAAATGCACAGGTCAAACTCCAGACCCCTGGTGTGTTTTGCAAAGCAGCGCCTCGTCTAGGAAGATATATCGACACTAGACTAATTCGACTGTAGCCGTTACCCAACACGGCTCATACGGAAGAAATTAGGTATGGGACCTAGGGACACAAAGGGTGGTAATGGAATGGTCTTCCTACACGAGGAACAGCTCGCTGGCTGCGAAGCGCCTCGTCAGAGGATAGACAAAGAATGGGTGACAAGCAAAGTATCAGCTCGCGGAGCCTCGTCCCGCCTTCTGTAACCCCATGAGTAGAAGGCCCCTCTAATAGGCATTGCACTAGGCCGAAAAATGAAGCCTCCTGGGTATGAATGAAAGCTAAGAAACTCCCCCATTACACATACGGAAATAATAACTAATGGCTCGCAATTCCTGGGGGTTATCAATCAATCATTATTCTATCTATATTTATATATAAAAGCTAGGGTGAGAGCACGCAACCCTGACGCACTCTCGTTCTTGTCTCATATGCGTCTGTAATACCATCTGATGTTCTTACCACGCACTGGCAGTTTTCATACAAAGCTCCTACACCTTCTAACAATTTCTACTGACATTGAAAGGAATTTATCTTTCTCCATCTGCAATGAGTGTTCAACTAGCACATCGATATGGTATGGCAGATAACACTAATGCTTTGCAACATTAGTCTTTAATTGATATACTGATGTTGTTCTTGTGCACGTTGGTCACGGCCATTCTTCATTATTTTGCTTTTACCTGTATTGATCTCCGTTCCATATCTTTTTGTTACTGATTCCGGCCGGAATATTTTTTGCGTTTAAACGTAATTAAATTTTGTTCGATTTTTTTGTGTGCACATGCATCACGGAAACAAGAAATAGTACTTCTAAATATTTTTACATTATAATGTAATATATATATTTGGAGACAGAAATGGACAGAGAATGTGATTATAACAAGATCATTTTGAAAAAAAAATTATGTTAATATATAAAAATTTATTATTATTGCTGCATGTCTTGTCTCGATTTATTACTTTTGTCTTCCGTGAATTGATGACAAAGAGATGCATATCAGCGGACACTGCACATTTATACTTTTGTGACGAACGATACTGCTATGTGGCTGGGAATGCTAGAATTCACTGCATATGGGTCAACAAATCTTGTAGAAGACTGATGAACTAGTTGGCCCAGTAGAGTATGCTGCGCTCATGGAAGGACATGAAGATCCTGAGGTACAGTTGAACATGAATGCCTCCCCTGGAGGAATAAACATGAATCCATACACTCCCTTAATGGGGTGCAAAGGGAACGCATTGCTCTAGGCGGACCCAGGGTTAGCAGATAACCAAGATCCCAAATGTACCTCCACGTGGTGCACCCTGGAAACAGAAATACAGCAGCTCGTGCTGATTCTGGCCAAATCATTTGGGGATCGTGTCCGAGAATGTGGAGGTAGCAGATGGAAAGAGATTTGACTGCACACGAGACAGACAATATCTCCGACACCACCAGCATCACCACATATAGCGACACTGTTGACATACAGTGAAGCTAGTCAGTCCAGTCCGAACATTGGAGGGGCGGCCAATGTAAAATGCACGTAAAGGTAAATGCATGGCGAGAGACAAATATGTTTCATACAGAGTACAATGAAACAATGAAATGGCAGAACAGCGCTAGAGGGCAGCGCGAACTGCAAATAGAAAGTGAAAAGTCCCTAGGAAAGGGAACTACAAGCTCCGTTAGCTCGAGACGGGCTTCTAGTTACCAGAGTTCCATAACAGGCAGAGACCCAGACCCATCCATCGGCGTTTGGTAAAGCAAAAGACTTAACCCAACTCTAATGTCGAGCCTTCCTAAACCGGAAATATGCTTGCAAAGAGAAAGGGTTCTGTACCCGATGGGTGTAGGCAAGAAAGGGACAACGATGGCAGTCCTGGCCCAACTCTACTGTCAAGGTTTCCTATACCGGAAGTAACTTGCAGAGAGAAAGGGTTCCGTACTCGATTCGCTCAGGCACAAAAGGGACAACGATTTAGCCCTGGCCCAACTCTACTGTCAGGTTTTCCTACACCGGAAATACACTTGAAGAGAGAAAGGGTTCAGTACCTGATGGGCTCAGGCGCTATTGGGACAAGGACGCTCAGCTCGAGAACGCCTTGCTCTCAAACGCGTGGTGTGAGACTCGAACTTGGACAAGGGGTACACGATGTCGGTGAATGACACCTCGGCTAAGAGGGCGAAAGAGCCAGGGTCCAACTCCTCTGTTGAGTTCTTCCCCTTAAGGAACCAGGCTCATGGATGAGAAACGGTTCAGTACCCAATGGGCACAGGCACAGCACGTCCAATTACACGAGGCAAGTTCATAGACAGTGGAACACCTCGTTCGAGTGAGACGAGAGCAAGAAAATCGTCTGGGTGAAGAGTCTTCACTATGCGTGCCTGGAGACAGATATAGAGGCTGTCACAGGCTAAGGGTAGCCCACCCGAATTGTCAAGGCATGCTGAAATCGGATGTGCTAGGCCTACAAGGCGCATAACGGTGGCACAACGTAATCACGCTCCCGGCGGAAATCGCACGGATATCCGTGATGATTACAATGGAGCGAACGAAAAACAAACAAACAAACTCCCTTAATCAACCATGCCTTTGAGACAATAAACTCTATACGTGTCCGGGTGCCCTCTCGGTTACTCAACTGAGGAGAAAATTGATTATTTGTCAGAAATATTACGGGTTGTCAAGAGCTACCTGTTTACAAATAAAGTGATTTCTTCTTCTTCAGCTTTCATTCTCAAACTCCTGCTGGATCTCTCTTGTAGCAGGACAATGATCCTAATAGATTTGCAGCAGGATGTAGTCCAGAAAATGGAACGCCATTCTCAGACACGTGAGGTCCCTGGTTAAATTCAGGATTGGGATAAGATTTTTGTCTTTCAGAAGTGCAATAATAAATTCTTCCTATACACGTTGCTGTCACAGCTTTAGATACACTAAAAGAGGTCTTCCTGTACACGTCGTTGTGATAGTTATGTCAAAGTCACCTTTATTTTCACGTCCACATTAAAAAATATTCCGTAACAGGAAAATATAGCAATAACCAAAGTTTAAAACAATAAAATTACGCACTTTCTTATTGTGTCTAATGTGTATCCTTAATAAAACCCAACCTCTTAATACCTATACATGTTCTGGTCTTAATACCTATGCATTTCTGGTCTTAATTAATATTTCTGGTCTTGATATCTATACATGTTCTAGTTCATATTTTATATATGCGAAAATGTTCATGCCAATTAACATGTTTGTACTGCGGATTGAGCCGATGGTTACATATAACAAATCATTGTATGCAAATTAATAATGAGAGTACAGATTTATTATTGACAAGGTTAGCATTTTTGTCAAGCTATCAGTAGGAAATGACTGCATGTTTGCAATTAGCAACAAAATATTACTGCGGCATATCTGTCCTGAACCGTATCACGTGTCATGCATTAAAAATGATTGTCAATATTGCAGGAATAACACTCACGTTGTATCAAGCAACGATTATGAGTGCCAGGAATGAAGCAAATTAGTTCATGGATTTTTTAACAAAACGATTTTCAAATGAGAGATCAATTAGTGATGGTTAAACGTGACTGTTCAATGTAAAAAACTGATATGAGTTCAATTAAGAATATTGATTGATATATCTCTTCCATGCAGTGTTGGTTCATATATACTCTGTATTTCTGCTCTGTTATCCATCACAATGCACTCATTACGATATTGATCCAGTATGGCGCGGTTTTCTTTTGACGGCTTATCGTTTCTGGCGTTGTGGGGCATAAATTTGATTGTGTAGCATAAACTCATTTCGACTATAGGATATAGTATATATCTTATGATGATTTAATTGAAGCTAAATTTTAGGGGCGTTCCTGTCAGATTTGCTTTGTTATGAAGAATACGAAGAAGGTATTGTAACGTCAAAATGATTCTAAGCTCTGTTGGCATCTCCATCTTAGTGCAACCGAAATCTCATATTCAGGTAACATTGGTTAATTGTATGTTCAATGTCAATCTGGTATTCATGTAAGATTGGAAGATTGTATGCTCAATCTAAATCTGATATTCATGAAAGATTGGTTGATTGTATGCTCAATTTAAATCTGGTATTCATGTGAGATTGGTTGACATATACTTAATTTAAATCTGGTATTCGTGTAAGATTTGTTAATTCTATCATCATCATTAGGTGTCATGCCGGGTGGCGTAGGCGGTCATGGCTCTCCACAGCTCTCTGTCCACAGTATTATGTATCAAAGTCGTTGTTGTTTCTTTGCCGTGCCAGGTTGTCAAACTGTCTAATATTTTCTCACGTTGTTGCCCTCTGTCTCTGGTGCCTTCAATCTTGCCTGCTGTGATTATGTTCTCTAAACCTGCCTGTCTCATGAAGTGGCCAAAAAAAGAAGATTGCCTTTTTCTTATATTGTTGATTAAGGTCCGTTTCGCATTTAACTCTTTTAACACCTCAACATTAGTTTTTCTGGCAGTCCATGGTATTCTCAGCATTCTTCTGTAGAACCACATCTCTGTTGCCTCCAATCTCCCACTTTCCAGTTTGTTTATTGTCCAAGACTCGCACCTGTTTTGATGTATGTTTTACTTTTGGTATTATCTCTTTAGATGTTTGGTTTATCGACTGTTTTAGCATGCTCCATTGATCTTCAATACTCTGAATCTGTGCAATGACATTGTATCTATTTTGCACAATTATGTTATATCTTTCTTTAATGTCAGCATCTGATTTCAATAAAGCTAAATCTAATTTCATATTCCTTGGTGCTCTCTTGATCTTCTTTTATCTTATACATAATTTCGCTACCAGTAGTATATGATCACTGTTGCAGTCAGCACCTGGCCTTGTTTTCATAGATCTAATGCTGTTTCTATGTCTTTTAGAGACTAAAATGTAATCAATTTGGTTCCGAGTATTATCACCTGGGCTAATCCATGTGCACAGCCTTCTTGGATGTTGCTTGAACCATGTATTCCCTATTATTAAATTATGTGCCTGTGCCAACTCTATCAATAAATCACCTCTTTCATTCTTAGTTCCTAAACCAAATCTTCCTGTCACATCTTTTATTTCTGTTTCACCTACTTTTGAGTTAAAGTCCCCCATTACTATAGTTACTTCCTGATTTTTACACTGTTTCATTGAGATTTCTAGATCTTCATAGAAAATTTCGATGTCCTCCTCTGAACTGCTTGATGTAGGTGCATATACCTGCACAATGTTGATATCCAACGGTTTTCCTGTTAGTTTAACTAATATTACCCGATCTGATATTGCCATAAAACGCTTCACCGTTTTTCCTGTTTCTGTGTCTAATAATACTCCTACCCCCCTCTCGTGTTTTTGTCCTCCTGAGTATATGACTTTAAATTTATCTGACTGTATCTCTCCTGCCCCAGTCCACCTCATTTCGCTCATTCCTACGATATTTATGTTCATTCTTTCCATTTCTTGCTTGATGTTGTCTAATTTACTACACTGCGCTAACGATCTGACGTTCCATGTTGCTATATTAACACTAACTGTAGGCCTACTTCTGTGTGTCGCCATGACTTTCGTCTTGGGAGAATAATGTGGTAGTTTCCCGTTGCTTTCCACATCCATATGGGGATATCCATTTGTATCCGCTCCCTTTGATAATATTTTATGTCGGGACAAATGGGTGCCCCGCCCTGCCCAGTTGCAGAGCTACCACTTATACCGGTGGCTATCGGTCGCTTCCTTGTTCACGCCTAGCGAACATCATGACGGCACGATCAACGACTAAACTCCAGACATCCCTCCAGGAATATTCAACTTTCCACAATAGAAAACCCACAAGGAATTTTCTGCACATTACAGTTATTAGTCATTCACTTAAAATAACACATAATACGATCAAAATAATCCTCAAGTTACGACGAACGAATAACGTTCAAACTTGCGCCATGTTGACACCGGAAGTCTCGTTAATTGTATGCTCAGTGTAAATCCCGTAACCATATTCTTTAATTGGATGCTCAATGTAAAAATAAAGGTTGAAAACAAAAATTCCTTCGAATTATACAAATATGTCATCAGCAAGAAATATCTTCATGATAGAGGTATGATTGATAGGAGTCTCACTGTGGAGGCAAAATAGTCTCGCTGTGGAGGCAAAAACAGTCTCGCTGTGGAGGCAAAAACAGTCTCACTGTGGAGGCAAAAACAGTCTCGCTGTAGAGGCAAAAACAGTCTCGCTGTGGAGGCAAAAACAGTCTCGCTGTAGAGGCAAAAACAGTCTCGCTGTGGAGGCAAAAAGCGCAGTTGACCCTGTCGGAAAGTGTGAAATAATTTGGATAGTGATTGCTTCAGGAATTGGCGTTTCGATATCTAAGTACTCTAGAACATTTAATTTGTCACTTCCGTTTCACTGTGCTAAATTCTTCTCATTTAAAGATGCGCATGAAACGAAAGCTTCAATAAATAGTAATTTCAGAGAGTGATTACTTGGAGATTGTTGAGTACAGATAACGAGATGTTATTTTATAAGATGTTTGAAGTATATTTGATGAGAAGCATTATAATTTGTATCTTACACTGTAATGTACTAACATACACAATTAATATGACTTAACATGTTCTAAGAGAATCATCGGCAAGTATACTGTTGGTGTGAGCTTACAACGATTGTTGGCAGGGCCGTGAATCCCAGTGGCCAGATAGAACGAAGACAGATAATGCTCTTATATTAGTAAAAGATTCAGTTTCATGCATAGTAAAGTCAGTCAGAGAAAAAAATGATATTATTCTGTTAAAAATACAAGTTTTATATAGCCAAGAATAGAAAGATCACTATTGTTATCCATGATCAACAACTTAAACAGGTGAAAGAATTCACTTATCTTGGAAGCATCATATCATCGAATGGAAAAAACACCAAAGAAATCCAACATAGATGCAACATTGCATATCAGATCTTGGGGCAGATGTATCCTATTTTCATAAACAAATATATGAGCATGAACACCAAAACTGCACTATATAAAACGACAATCATACCATCACTATGCTACCAATTTCAAACGTGAAACTAACAGCAGAATCCACAAGAAAAACGTGTTACAACAGAAATGACTTCTACGTCGAGTCCTCGGAGTACCAATAAGAGACAGAATCAGAAACGAAAACATCAGACGACTAACAAACACAATACCAATTCTGGATTATATCAGAAGACAACAGTTTAAGTGGTTTCCGCATGCTTCCAGACTACCATCAGCCAGTGCCCATCAAAAAGCATTACTATACAGACACAATTTATACAAAGCCGGGAAACCTTGCAAACGATGCATTACAGACATAAAAGATTCAACGAACACAAACATATATAAAGTACACAAAAACAAAAACGTCATCTCGAGAACTCTTCTACCCCTAACGATGCAAGCCATAAAGGGGTATAAAGAGAAAAGAAAGAAGAAAAGATACAAGGAAGTGAATGGTTTATATAAATAAATGTGTTGAAACTATCCTCAACTTGAAAATCTCATTTCAAAATAAACTATTACTTCAAGAGTTCAAAGAGTACAATTTACATAGCCAGATATATTATTAAATAGTAAAGCAGACTTTTAAAAACATTGACTACAAAGATCCTGAACAATATTTTTGTGTCAGAGTTAAACCAATGCCGCATAACAAAAAATTCCAATAAATGTCAACCAGTACATTCCATTTTAGTGTGTTTAAGAGAGCATACTCTGATGTTAGTTATTTAGTAAGTTATTGGCTATTTCTAATGCGTAATTTGGTCGTGGTGAGGTTAACAGTGCAGAAATATAATCTCAGGATGTTTTTAAACATGAATTTGAAAAGAGTTTATTTAGTTTATTTTCTTGGTCACGAGTTCTTTTTATGTGAACACTTTTTTGTCGTCTGAATTTTTGTGTAACTATTTATTTGATTTTGTGAACGGTAAAAAAGTTTGTTTATCAGATGACAAAATTTTGTCTATCTTCTAAAAACATTTCAATTGTCATAGTGCAACATATTCGAAACAAAATAATGTAGGATTTTGTTCAATGTAGAAATTTTAATCATGGGTGGTCTTATGATAAAATTTTAAGTCTCCAATTCTAGTCCATCTACAGAAGGTCAAGACAAACACTTCCCCAAAGCATTCGCATCACTGATCCTAAATAAGTTTTATTGTTTATTGTCTTTTCTCAGGTGGTATGTTATCCACTCTTGCCGTTAAGCGTATGGGGGGATTGGAGCTGAAGCTTTTGTTTCAAGGCCTGTTGTGTTTCCTTGGATGTGTTATGACCGTGTTTGTTCAAGATGTCCCTAATATTTACTATCTCTCTTTTTCGTGGTCTTCCTCTAGCTTTGTACCCTGATCTCATTTGGTTTTATGCATCTACAGGAAACTTGTCGTGATACATTCTCATAATGTGGTCAAACCATTTGATATACTGCCTTTCTGTGTATTCTGTGCAAGATGGTATAGCTATTCTTTCCCTGATGTCTTAATTTTGTAATCTGTCACGCCTGGTGACCCATGCAGGCAGCTTTCCTCAAGCGTTTCATATCACATGCCACTATCTTTTTGTAATGTGAAGATGAGAGAGACCAGATTTAGCACTGGTAACACAGTCTTGGTAGGAATATACTGTAAATCATTCATTTTTTAACTTCCATCTCCACCTTGGGATGAAGAAGTAGTGGTTACAGTTGGTATATTAATTAATTTTATACTCCAGATTATAATTAAATTGTTTTTTTTTCATTTTCAATTAAAATCTTCCTCCGGCAGTTTCCCCGATTATCCTCCCTGAGTTTGCGCAAACGTTCAAAACAATATAATTTCAGGCACGAGCTCACATCATGTACACCATCTGCACACTAGTACTCAGGCAAGGAAATTGTATAAATACAGCAATCATTTTATCTACCGCTGGAGCACAGAATCTCAACAAACATACACAATTTATTTGTGCTTTATCAACACAATCCCTGCTACATTTATATTTCCATCATCGGAACACACTTTTGTGTTCACTCTCTTGAGTTTTCATTAGAAACCAACATCATGGCACATGGGACATTCCCATAAGTGCTCCGATCTCCTTTTTAGTAGTCTTCCAAGAGTATGCAGACTCAAAGTTCTATTTAGATGTTGATTACGGGATCTTTCCAGAGAGGACACATTTCTCCCTTGACTCCTAGCTATCTCTATTTCTGTAATTCTTTGTATGGGCACGTTATCACGTCCAGTATTGTTATATTCAATGTGTAGCAAATCAATGACTGCCGTTATGAGGCCGGACCTATACATTTTCAATACTGTTTCATCCACCTCAGCATTGCCCGTCAATTATTGCTACTTCGTTGACTCTTGACTTCTGCTTGATCAGGGCAGTATATTCATGTAATACACTGGACAACCGAGTTGTTCAGCAAAGTGACACATTCCTGTCTTAACACTTCTATCTTATGATGCATGCTTTTAGAATATGAGAGTATTAGCTTGTGAATGTATACTTCAGTCACCAACCAAATAAGTGCCGATGTCACAGCTTGTATTTCTATTTTCATACTCTATGTTGTAGTGGAATATGCTGATAATTTCTCATATACCTTCCTGTCATTTTAGAAGGCAAGAAAATCTCATCTGCATTTATTCGTTTCGCTGTTGACTGAGCCATTTCTGTATATGATTGTGTCTTGCAGTTTTCAGTGAGACTGGATAAGTTCTAGCACCGTCATCTCTGTCCTGATAACAGTCTATTCCCTATATGCCTTACGCTTTCACCTGTTGTGCTACAACAGTTGTTAGAAACGTTTTCTCTGTGTTCACCTCCCCCCTCCCAACATTCACTGCCCATATTCTGCCAATAAACTTTTTCCAATTCTTTACACACTGATCAATGTGTTTTCTGCTTCTACCATTCATGACTTTCTTGGATTGATTTGTGTTTCATCTAGTAAGTAAAGTAAAGGTAGGTCCCATGGCATCTGCCGTCGGGGATGAAGATAACTCTTCATGTACTAAGTCTCAGCAACTACTAGGTGGGGTGGCCAGTTCCCTTTCTAACTGCTTTTACCTCCCCTAACGCATGCGTCAGGTACTCATTTACAGCTGAGTCGACTGGAGTAGTGGTAGTGTCAAGTGAAAAATCACAACCTGGATATTTATCTAGACGTTAATGTAGATGGTAGTGTTCATTGTTGGCTACATCGGTGTATGCCGTTATCTGTGGCACGTGATGTCGTACATTAATGTTGTAAAATCATATCAAGAATCTCATTGCGATGATGAGGATATCTTTACTACATCCTAGTATTATTCCTTTCCACAACTATCCTGCAGGGCGCAATTAAGCGTATAATAAGTTGAGGAGAACAAAAGAAAGTATAGATTTATAATATAAATTATAAGACATGATTAAGATTCTTCACACTTAAATACAGAACTGAGAACAGTAAGGCATGGCGGGATTTTTGTTTTGATGTTTCCATTGTCTAACCCTAGACCCTGAAAGGTTATGGACATGATGATGATGATGAGAACTGCCCTCATTGTCTTTTTCTGAATACTTTTTAAATATATTTACTTGTGTCTGTGTGTGACAGTGTGAGAATACCGAGGCCATAATCGATGACAGGTAACACTAGCGTTTGCAGCATCAGAAAAAGTTAATATTGCTGCATGTCAACAGCTGTCATGACTTTGATAGCACCGAATCCCACCTTTGTTTTTCTGGAGCACGTTGACCATGTTTGCTGAATGCGAGGCTGCTGTTTAATTCTATCCCTAGATTTTCTATGTTGTATTTATAACGATCATGAAGCCAACACAACTGACAGCTGGCAGTGTGTCTGTGAATAACATGTTATTCAGTGAGAACCAGACGACTTTTGTCTTCGAAGGATTAGCAAAAGCTGTTTTGGTAATGCACCATAATGACATTTGGTCTAATTTCTCTTTACACCACGATAAATATTAGTTGCCACTCTTTTCTTCTCACTTTCTTCTATTTCCTTGTGTATTTCAGAAAAAGACTAATCATGTTGTACTATTAGCAAGTCTTTTTAAAATATGTTCAACTAGCGCTTCGTGAATCTCTGGTTCGACTAGTTTTTGCCGTTTCCACCATTTTCTCACTTGCAACAGTCATTAGATATCGTCTGTTATGCACGAACACTGATTAATGAAAGGCTTATTGTTTAGTAATCGTAACCGTAGTCGTAACCTTCGATAACAGTTATCATGTTGCTCCGACAGGCCGACGTTGCGCTTGAACTGGTTACGGGCACGGCGTGGGTGGGCGGAACAACAAAGAAACCTGTCGCAAGGGCCAGAGTTGTGCCATGATGTCGACGTCTGTTTGGCGGCATTGGACTCGAGACGACATCGAGTTGAATCGCTGCTGGGATAGAGGGCGGAGCACTTATGGGAATGCCCCACATACTGTGATGCCAGTTTTTTTTTAAAATCAAGAATGAAGAAGAATCAAGGATTATTTTTTTTCCAGTCCATGTTGTTAATCGGCGCAACGGGAATGAGATACGTAATAGAAACCATTTGCGTATATTTACGATTTGCGAAAGGCATTTTAACATCACCAGATTTGGACAGGTGTGTGTAGAAAATGCAGTTATAACCATTTCATTTTATTTTAAAGCTACCAATGCGTAATGTATCCATCACTTTTTTCCTTTATTTGCATGCATATTATCTGTATATACTTGCACACTTACATAATTACACAAACAATGCCTATGTACACATGCATGCTTACATAATTATATTACTACATCATATATGCACTTGAAAACTTACATAATTACATAAACAGAACCCATATACATTTGTATGCCTACATAATTATGTGAATAATACTTGCCTACATAATTATATGAAGAATGCATATATACACTTGCATGCTTACATAATTACATCCTGCACAGAGACACTTAAGTTCCAACACATATCCGCGTATTCACATACATACAAACAAACGTGCATAGATACATCCATGTACATACAAATACACACTTTCATGTACACACATTTACTGACGTACACATGTATACACATACAAGCTTAACTACAGACATCGATATTCTAGTATAATTGTTCATGTTTGATTTCAGAGCCAGGGAACTCAATGGAATAGAAAGATCAATATCTATTACTGGACATTGGTCAACGCTGATAATTTTATGTACAAAGGAGACAAACCTCGGGTAATTATATGTCTCAATTATATGAGTATCATAGTTTTCTTATGTCACATAATACTGTGCGTGTAGCGGAAGTTTAGGCCGACATATTTCGACTTCTTCATACATGAACCCTGGTATTCGTTAGTTAGTTAGTCGTCGGATCATCACCACTGCAAACTAGACACATCCATAGTTGCTATCTCTCCCTTAGTGTATCCATCATTACATTTCTGCTGACAGTACATGTCCTATGCTGATTGACCATCATTATTCTGCGTCCTCCAAAATGTTCACTTCTAGAAACACCGCATTTCAAACCTTAATCTGTAATCCTGGCCATTGAAAAGAAATCATCATCCACACTAGTCTCATTCTTGCGTACTATATATTTTAAGGAGTTCAAAACGTCAGCGCGATCCATTGCACCATCGCCATGTGCCACAATTGCGCATGACGCCAATTGATCTTCTCTTTCACTATCTCGAACACCCACATGCCCCGATACGAAAATAAATGTAGCCACGTTCAGCCTCGCCTTTCTCAAGGCCTAAATCCACTGTTCACGAATGAGACCCACTTGTACCTTCCTAATCATACTCATAGAGTCACTCAAAATGCAGACCTGCGTTAACTTCTGTGTGCATACCCACACAAATGCCCTGGTCACCGCCATAATCTCCATAGTCATGCTACTCGTAGTCACAGCAAAGGCCCCACTCTCCTCCTTGATCGTTTCATTTGCACACTGAGCTGTGAAGGCCCAAGCACTGCGAACATGTCTAATCACAGATCCATCAGTGTATATAATCACATTCCCCTTATTCTCACTGGATTGCACTTTCTCCACAGCTGTGGGACACCATTCTCTGCATTCCCTGCTAAGTGATATTACTACTCTTAAACAAGTTTCGAAATCTATCCATTCCGCACCTGCTGCCACATCTTGCAATCTGCACACGCTTTGTATGACATCCTCGGCAGTCAAATCCACGACTTCCTTCTCTTAAGTCTATCTGCATGTATTTGAAGGTACGCCCGCGAACAGCAATGTTGTAATATGTGCTCTGCTGTGAGACAGTCAAGAAAAACCACGAAGGTACCGCATAGCTCTTGTCAATGCGATTCTTGTGCACCCAAGAATGATACGCATTGCTGCATTTTGGATTCTATCCAGTCTTTCGATCTGAATTTGGCTAAGAGTCAGAATTGCCAATGCATATTCCACCATAGTAAAGTAACCCATAACATTTATTAATGCCGTAGGGGTGTGAGATGTTAGCGATCTCACATTTCAGAGGCTCTGCAAATGAGGGCGGTAGCCATACCTCACCCTCGCAGTCTTTACTTCCCGATTAATCCCGTACCCATTTACGGCTGGATCGACCTGGGAGCCGTTGTGATCTGAAAAAAACAAACATTTCCGCCTCAACTGGGGAATGAACTCAGGATCACTCATATGCGAAACCAGTGCGCTAACCACTGCGCTACGTGGCCCCCTACTGTATATTACATATTCCACCATAGCCACCACTCCAGGGTGCCGGCTGTGCACTCATCCATATGAAACTGTTGACCACCACCTTTTTGAATGTCCAGCGCTGGATGACATCAGGAAAATGCTTCTCCCTCCAGGGCCAGATAAATGGAACACATTATATGGAACAAAACAACAACTCACAAACACATGCATATATCACACAATGGCATTGGGTCAAAGGGCATGAGCCCATAGAGCGCTGGATCAGCAACCAACCACCAACCAACCATAGCCACCACCACACACTGGTACAAAAGAAATAACAACTTCTGCTCACACGGAGCAGTAGCCATAACTTTTATTGCTGTTAAGCCTTTACGTTCCCTTACAATAAAGTGGTTAACATGTTCCCTGAAACTCAGACTTCTGCAACACAACACACCCATTGTGCTGGTTCTTTCTCAAACTATCCCGGTCAACGAAAAATGTGGCATGAGTGTCTTTGCCATGTGATTGTTCAAGTAAAACAACGTCACGAATGCCTTAGATGGATTTACCACTGATCCCGTATCTCTGCACCAATTCGTCAGTCTGTCCAACTCCTTCTGTAGTTCCAGTTCCTTCTGGTATTCGTTGTCTCATGTCACATCACTCTGTACGTGTAGCAATAATTTAAGCCGACATATTTTCTCAAAACATGGACCCTGGAACTCGCTGTCTGACATTACATTCCCCTGTGCATGTAGAGGTAGCTTAGGCAGACATATTTCGACTACTCAAGACATAAACCCTGGTACTCATTTCCTAGTGATTTGGTGGACAACATTTCTTTTTTTTGAAAACCTCCAGTGACGAGTAAACTTGAAACCCGGTGGCGTACAGTTACGTGTCTTAGACAATGCGACACAGTGCTTATCTACGACACTTGCCGTCTCTAATTACTTACGAAATTTGTCTGCTGTTCTTGTCTACGACTTTACCATCTGTATTTATCAACGACACCATCATCTGTACTTATCTACGATACTTGTCACTACTATGTGTTTAACATAAAATGTGTCCTGTTTTGTTAATGCTGTTGTCATGGATGTTTGATGACTATGAATGAATATGAATGACGTTAAAGAAAGACGTATTATTGAAAGCTGTTGAAAGAAGAGATAACAAAGAGATTGATCATCATTGATAACACGAAAAGGATGGGAGCATCAATAAAGAGTGTTTCTTTTGTTTACCTAATATGGTGTCCTAGCTACATCGATGAATTATTTAAATGCAACTAGTGATGATGTTTGCTCTACGATTCAATATTCTCCACATCACTAACCAGCACTCGCAAACAACAAAACGTGATTGTGGTTAACGAGCAAACACTGAGACGGACACCGATATCTTAAATTGACTCATCGTGTCCGGATGATGTCACGTTCGATATATCAAACACTTTTTATAAAGCTGGACTTGAAACGTTCTTATTACACGAATATAAATATCTTACATTTACGTATTCCAACATACTACTAATACTGTTACTATTATTACTACTACTACTACTACTACTACTCTACCACCACCACCACAATTACTACTACTACCATCAATACCACCACCACTACCAATATTACTACTACTACTACTATCACCACTACCACTACTATTATTATTACTACTATCACCGCTAACCACACCACCACCACTACTACTACAACTACTATACTACTACTACTACTACTACTACTACTACTACTACTACTACTACTGATAATGATGATGATGTTCCTACTTCGCAAGCGAAGATGAGCATGGCATGAAAAAACATTAAATGCGATGGAAAAAAATATATATATAATAATTAAAATTGGTAATTAACTAATTTAGTTTGTGAGTTCGTAGATGCCCGATGAGTCCGATTCGTGCACGGAAAGTTCTATTGCAGTGCATGCAGGAGTGCTGAAGGTTCGGGGTAGGAGAATTTACGGATTTGTCCTTCTGCACCTTCCGCAGTGTTCTTTCTTTTTCAAATTTCGTGATGCCAGCAGTGATCTGAGTGTGCCAGGCTGAGCGATCAAAGAGGTCCATGCTGTCTTTCATGTCTTTCAGACTGGTAGCATTTAATGCACAATCGTCGGCGAACAAGAGGTCGTGAACAATGTCCGTCTTAGTTTTGGTTTTGGCCTTCAATCTACTAAGATTGAATAGTCCTCCGTCAGCTCGATAGCGAAAACAAATTCCTGCACTGTTATTCCGGAAGGCATCATTTAACATGGCAGAGAACACCATGCCGAAGAGCGTCGGAGCTAGGACGCAACCCTGTTTGACGCCGTTGATCACTGGAAAGGGGTTTGAGTGTGCTCCGTCATCTTGCACACATGCTGTCATACCATCATGTAACTGGCGAACCATGTTGGTAAATTTTTCGGACATGATCTTCCATAGTCCTTCGCGATTTTCAGTGTCGAATGCCTTAGTTAGGTCGACAAATGTGATGTAGAGAACAATGTTCTGTTCACTACTACTACTACTACTACTACTACTACTACTACTACTACTACTACTACTACGACTACTACTACTACTACTAGTAATACTACTACTACTATTACTCCTACTACTATTACTACTACTACTACTGCTATCACCACCACTACTACTACTACTACCACTACTATTACTATCATTACCATTACTACCTTTACTACTACTACTACTACTACTACTACCACTACCACAACTACTACTATCACTACTGCTACCACTACCACCACCACCACACATACTACTACTACTACAACGACTACCACCACCACCACCACCACCATCGCGGTATAGTGGTAAGATAGTAACCACCACCACTACTACTACTATTACTCCTACTACTATTACTACTACTACTACTACTACTGCTATCACCACCACTACTACTACTACTATTACAACGACTACCACTACCACCACCACCACCATCGAGGTATAGTGGTAAGATAGTCACTGCAAAGATTATAGGCGTTCTACAGTTATTACTCTCCATGTATCTCTCTCTACCGAGGATGTCATTACATGCACAATGGCTAGGACAACTCGCCAATTATTGGACACTGTCATCTCAGAAAGAAACTGCAGCCTACTGTAAGTGTTAATGCACAGAAAATAGCATGTCCACACACAATAATTATGTTATCGTAAACAACGTCAAGGGGAGTCCAAGAACTACCTCGTATGAAAGGGAACAACATGAGCTACATGTGTACCCAGACCGTCGTCCAGCTACTGTCTCTATGTGACGGTCCGTTGCAGAACGTTGTCGTCACTGCCACTCTGTAAGCACCACCGTTCTGTGCGAGCTGCCCTACTTCTTCCAGTGTTATGTTCAGAAAGTCTTCGCTGTCTTGTGTACATCGTAGTCTTGGTCTGCCTCTTGTTCTCTTTCCTAGAACTTTCCCCTCCATGACTAATTTTTCCAAGTCAGTGTGTCTTTTTATATGTCCGAAATAAATACGTTTGCGTTTTTTGATGGTTTTGAGTAGCCAGTCTTCTTCTATGTTCAGATCTTTGCGGACACTTGCATTAGTCCTTTTTTCTGTCCACGATATTCTTAGAAACGTTTTATAGCATTTCATTTCGAATGCAGATAATGTCTTTTCCATTGTCGATGTCATTGCCCACGACTCACAACCGTATATTGCCACTGGAAACTAATATCAAGGAGCCCACAGGTTTAGATCAAATGGTTATGTCATTCAAACATCATAGCCATGCACACAACCTTTTCCTCAATGCAAAAAATAAAGAACATAATTAATGCATGTAAGCAGAGATATAAAATTACACCTAAAATAGTCATTGACAAAGTGCAACTAGAAAATGTAAACAACTTGGAATATCTAGGATCAACAATCAACATCCGATACTTTCCAAATTCACTCGGGAGTGTGACATGGATGTATACCAACCCACCAATTGTTCATAGCATACATAGATTTACACCACCAAGATGCAACATAATAATTAATAACACAAAATTTGCACAAGTTGAAAAAGTGAAATATCTTGGCACCCTGTTAACATCAGAAGGTAGATGCTCAAGTGAGATAAAGAGCCGAGCAGCACAAGCCAAATCAGCATTGCACAAAATGAGAACCATTTTTTTGCAATGGAAGTCTATCAATGCAGACCCAAATTCGGGTGCTGAGATGTTATATCGAACCGATTCTTTTTTATGGATGTGAAGCATGGACTATAAACAAGAAAATTCAAAGTGAATTGGAGGCTACAGAAATGTGGTTTCTGAGAAGAATGATGACAATACCATGGACAGCCAAGAAAACTAATGCAGATGTTCTCATTGATGCTGGCGTAAAAAGATCAATCATATCAAACATTAGAGGCAAACAGTCAAGGTTTCTAGGGCATGTGCTGAGAAGAACAGCTTGAAGACTTAATAACCACTGGAAAGATCAAAGGGAGAAGAGATAGAGGTCGACAAAGAGAAAAGTTACTAGATGTGCTTGTATCGTGGTACGGTAGAAGATCACCAACCGAGCTTATTGACAACACAAGAGACAGAGAGTCGTGGAGAAACATGATCGCCTACGCCAGTCGGCATGGCACTTGATTGATTGATTGATACATAGATTACTTCTTAAAAGTAGCAAAGACAAAAGAATAAAACCATCTGAAGAACAACTTAAACGAATTGCTATTTGCAGACGACGAAGCACTAGTAGCATCATCAGAAGAGCAGCTACACAAACAAATAAACAGTTACATTAAACACGCCAAACCTTAAATATGAAGATAAATATAGAAAAGACCGAAGCAATTAAGATAGGAAGAACTGAAAGAAACATCAATATATATATATATATATATATATATATATATATATATATATATATATATATATATATATATATATATATATATATATATATATATATATAGTGGAAACAACAGACTTAAACAAGTGACAGAATTCACATACATAGGAAGCAATATAACAGCAGACGGCAAAAGCAGCAAAGAAATACACAATAGATGTAGTAAATCATTCCAAGCCCTAGGGAAACTGACACCAATCTTCAGAAACAAAAGTGATGAAAAATGTGTATGGCAAGGAGCA
The DNA here is from genome assembly GCA_034231615.1 of Meghimatium bilineatum. NCBI lineage: Eukaryota > Metazoa > Mollusca > Gastropoda > Stylommatophora > Philomycidae > Meghimatium > Meghimatium bilineatum. Next base: position 71,675,614 of record CM067322.1, read on the forward strand.
AATACACAAAAACAGTGTTAACTACTAAGGACCTATAGCTTTCCAGTGGCACCATACGATTGTGTGACGTGGACAATGATATCACAATTGAAAAACAATTATTTGCATTCGAAATGAAATGGTATAGAAAACCCCTAAAAATATCATGGACAAAAAAAAGAACTAATGCAGGTTAGTTCTTTTTTTGTAAATTGAAGCATTCAAATCTTCTCGTGATTTTCATTGGCTGTGTACACAAAGAATCCACAAAGTGACCAATGAAAATTACAAGAATAATAAAATGCATCACTTTGGAGGTCATAGTGGGATATGCTTTATAATTTCTAATACGCCAAATTCGTCCTTATTAGGATATAATCCAATCAGTGATCGCATCATCAGTATTGGAATACAATCACACAAGAAACACATTACAGGTTTAAGTATACAGGTTTATGCACCAATGTCAACAGCAGAAATTCATGAAATTGATACATTTAATGATCAGCTACAGGCAACAATTGATAAAACGAACACATACGACATATTGATATTTGCAACTTTAACGCCGAAGTTGGAGAAAGTAGACTAGTTCACGAGCTTAATGAGAAAGGAAGTTTTGGTTTGGGAGAAAGAAACGATCAAGGGGAAACACTAATTCTATTATGTTTAGAAAACAACTTAATCATTACAAACACGCCGTTTACACAACACCCTAGGAAACTGTATACCTGGAGGTCCCCAGATGGTACAACGAAAAATCCAGTCGATTATATAATAATTCAGCAACGGTGGAAATCCAGCATATCAGCATGTAACACATACCCAGGGACAGACTGCAACTCTGGACATGAAATATTAGTAGCTAAATTCAAACGAAAACTTTAAAAAGTCAGAGGTAACGCTACAGTCAATTTCGACTGCGCAAAAATTTCAACAGAATACAACATAGAAAATACAAATAGTCAAGCAAAATGAATTAAAAAGGTTACTAAAACACTTACCTTGCCTATTAATAAAAATATATTTAAAAAAGTATATATAAAAAACATACAATAAAACTAAACCGGACAATTCTCCACGTATCGGCTCAAATTGAACCTTTTTCAAGAGACAAACAACAGAAAACAACAAAATAAAAAACAAAATTATTATTTGTATTAATAGGCAAGGTAAGTGTTTTAGTAACCTTTTTAATTCATTTTGCTTGACTATTTGTTCATTAAGTTACTGCGGCACCATCCACTTTGTCGGACACCCTCTGACCATTTGGTATTTATAGAAAATACAAACAGATTCGAAGCCTTATTAGACGAACAAGAAAAATTACCAATGGAAGATTTAAATAACAGGATTAAAGATATTTACATACAGGGTGCACAGAAATATATACACAAGAAATCAAAGATCATACACAAGATCGGAGTGGTTCAATGTACAGAAGGGAGTAAGTCAAGGCTATACCTTGTCTCTACACTTATTCAACGTACACGCGGAAAATATTATGAGAAACATGAGACAAGAAACAATGAAGCCTGATTTCAGACCCGTAAATATAAGAGGGCTGCAGATACCAAAAAATTAGATATGCAGACGACACAGTGATATTAACAACAAACGAACACGACATACTGAACATAATTAAGTCAACCGAAAAGTTCGGCGAACAGTAAAACTTTTTCTTAAATATGCAAAAGACAAAAAATAATGGCAACTGACATAACGAAATCACGACCCAAAATTAATACTGAAAAGTGCAATTTAGAAGAAGTGACACATTTTAAAGGAACTAATATAAACAACACATGTGACTGCGCAGTTGCGATTAAGAGAAGAACAGCAATGGCGCTGTCAAAATTAAAACAGCTAAGAAAAGGGTACTAACATAAGAACCAAGTTGTGTTTACTACGAGCATGTGTGTTTCCTGTGGTGACATATGGATGTGAAGCATGGACACTAAATACAATAGTGGCCAAGAGAATAACATCATTTGAATTAAAGTGCTATAGAAAGAGTTCTGAGAATATCATGGACAGCAAGGAAAACAAACTAGGAGGTGTTAAGAACAATTAACGTCCAGAAGGCTGGCTTCTGAATACCATATTAAAGAAAAAGCTAAATTTTTTCGGTCACATTAAGAGACACGGCGGCATGGAGAGAGTGTTGCTGGAGGGGATGATAGAAGGCAACAGGGACAAAGGCCGCCCAAGACGTCGTTGGACAAAAGACATTCAAGAATGTCTGCGCATGTCACTAAATGAAGCGGGACAATTTGCTCACGACCACGGATAATTCAAAAGATTCATAGGGAAGACTACGTTCTGGAAAGAATATGTCACTTGATGATGATCACTCTGGAAGGATGATTCCCACGGAGCCAACGTTACGGTTTAATTATCGAAAGACGTGGCCCTAGTGTCTCGTGTACATGCTGGATAAGGACAGAAAAAGTGATGTAAATAACGTGATACGAGTGAGACTTGACATATGTAGGGCGGAGTGAGAAGTCTATTTAGCCAAAAGTCAACAGTATTAGCATACGTTTCGACATCTTTCATAGTAATATGAGCACACATGCGTCTGTCTGAAATGTTACGATATCACTTGTACAATCTAATAACTCAACAAGAATTTTATTTGTGTGTTTGTTAAATCGGGGATTAAAGCATCTTGTCGAGACACGATCTTTCAACCTACGACCATACTCTTTATTCGTTATATCCAACCTAAGTATTGTTATAAATGTAAACATTCCTTTTAAACTTCATGAGGCACGAATAGGAGTATGGTATTATTTTTTCACTACCAACAAATAGCTATAGATAATGTGACTATTAAGTTAGCCATTTTTACTTTCCCAAACGATGTGGTACCAATTCGCTTATACTATATCGGTCTAGGAGCAGTAGCAGTTAGTGATGGATAAATTGCAACTCTTACCAGGAATACAGTGCAGAAACACCATATTTACCAGGAATACAGTGCAGAAACACCATATTTACCAGGAATACAGTGCATAAACTCCATATTTACCGAAAGACAGTGCACAAACACCATATTTACTGGAGGACAGTGCACAATCCGCTACGATTTTCTAGGACCCGGATATACAATTAATAAGCAGGGTCTGCGACTATTGCGAAGAGGGGCCACAAAATCTGTTAGACAGTATTCTGACAATAAATTACAAGATAAATTATAAGTTATGATGAAAGATGAAAACTTGCTACGTCCTATATGTGCTACTGATAGTAATGTGATCTGGGAGAAGGTCAGGGGCCAGAAAAATAGCTGAGAAGTACTTGTAATATAAAACATTTCAACAACGATTCTGCTTAAAAAGTTGGTTGGGAATTATCTTTTCTGTTCACTTTAATGGTGGATAATTCGGACACTGAAACATTGAATTTAAGGCCCTGTATTAGAGGTGGAATTGAAGAGTTGAATTCATACATTATGAAAATAGAACATGATATTTAGTACTACGAAACTAGAAAAAAAAACGAAAGTAACATTCATAAGTATAAGAGTACAAAAAAGAATAAGAGTCAGAGAGTACAAATCTGTTCTTAGCTATTTTCCCAAAACGATAATTAAAAATCCCACGAAACCGAATTGATTAACTTTCTTTTGTTCTTTGCAAAGGGAAAACACTCATTATCAAAGTCGTATCTACAGTACTGATCGACTATATTCAGATATATCTTCTCTTCACAGTTTGTTCAGAAAGGGCCTTACGTTTACACAGAGACAGAAAACAAATATGATATCAATTTTGCATTGACTGAAGTCACATATCGTCTGAGCCGCCAGCATTTATTCGACAAGGAAGCCACTGAGCTTGCATGTAGTACATGCCATGAGCAGGATCAGGTAACGTGATAGTTTTCACTGACATATACAACTAGTTAGCAGAGATAGTGTGTCTTTATAGGTCGTTCACAGAATTATTAATGGGTACCTGTTTTTGTTTTTTGATCCACTAGTCATTGAGCGTCAGCTCTTGATGAAACTACATTGCTATATTGCAGTTAATTTTCAGCATGCAGTCTTAGAATATTCGTGACCCTAAAATATATTTTATAGATAAAACTACAGGAACTTTGCGCCTTGTGCAGCGGATAATTTCTTTGATTTTTTACCATTGCACAAACCTTCGTGGCCGTGTGATTAGAACGCTGTTCTCAGACCCTTGGAGTCCAGGGTTCAATCCACCGTTGAGTTAGGATTTTTTTCTTTCGGAGGAACTTTTAACTAACAAAGTTCTTCCTGTGCATGTCGCGGGGTCTGTTATGGCAAAGCTGCATTTATTTCCACAGCCCATAGAAAGCCTCCTTGCACTCCTTCATAGGAAAAGGTGCAAAGACGGAAGTGTTTTTTTAAAGCACACAAACCTTCCGGTTTCCGGTCCAAGATGGCGAAGAGAACGTCTGTGTTCTCATATGATCATATATATTAGGTTGCTCGTCCTGAAAGCAACGGTAAACTACATTTATATTATGCCAAAAATTTCCTTATGAATGTGTTGAAATTGAGTTCGGAATTTGCAAGTGTTAACTAGTTCCTTGCGCCATGTTAGATAATATGCAGAGAACATAATGAGAAATGTGAAACACGAAACAATGCAACAAGAATTCAGCACCATTAACATCAGAGGTCTACAGATTTCAGAAATTAGATACGCAGAAATATCTCCAAGTGATCACAATTTTCATAATTTCATTATTTTGTATGTTTCTTGTTTGTTATGTGTTTCTTAAAAGAGGTCCCAGTTGGACCGCATCGTGGCAAAAAGTCCCTGTTATTGTGTTTATTGTTATTTATTTTTTACATTTTGTTGTTGTTTTTTTAAATTGATAGTATAGATTACAGTACATTATTGCTTAATATAATAGTTATTACTTATTTGTTTTGTTACTGCTGCACTCTCCACTGTGTCGAACATCTTCTTACAATTTGGTTATTTATACCTATAGCAGAAATTGAACCAGGTTTACTTGATTTACATCCTGTAGAATTCTCCCTGCACTATTTAACATGAAAACATGCTGTATCGATCTGTTTTGTTTTTTAACTAACAAAATATTTGCCATCAATGATGATCAAATAACTTGTATACTCCAATATATCTTCAATTATTTCAGCTCACAATTTTGAACCCATGGTACCTACAACAAATCGGCCAACACGGAGGGGAAGAAGCACTGGTATGGGCACATATATCGACATACATCACTAATCACTTAATGGATTCTGGACTCATGTACAAAGAATTAGAACTAGGCAACACGTTATTTAACAAGAATGCAACAATTCTCGGAACTTACACACCTCATACATCAGTTTCAAGTCAGACATTAGCAAACGTTTCCTTTGGTTTGTGGCTGTATAAATCTACTAGTAATTACAAGTTCACCATCGAAACATGGAGGCAAGGGCAGGACTTCTCTTTGTCTGAAATAACATCATTATACAGAGTTCTCACAAATATAACATTACTCGGAGGCCAAGCCATGCTTTTGTCTGATCATACATTACAGAAAAAGTGTAAATTATGGGCTCGGAGATTGTGTTTCCAATCTTCATCGTTATCAAAGCTCGACTTAGGTATAGAACAATGCGGTGTGATGTATCTCCTCCATAAGTGCCAAACTAATGTATCGATTGACGCCTGGAACTTTATTCAGCAGACGTTCTGTCCATCGAACAGCGAGAATTCATGCCTTAATTTAACAAACTTACCTGATGATATATCTCTGGCCTACAAAAATGCTATTTCAGAATTTTTGTGGCATTTGTTTGCTGTAGTCTTCGAAAATTTGATGTCCTCCACGGGTATAGGTTTGGTTATTTCTTTGAATCAGAGCGATTTAGCCTTGGGATATGACGCTGTTGGACGTTATGCCTTTGATAAGTTTCATGTGCCTGGATTACTACAATCTAACTGGATAGGTGACGTCAGTGGAACTGCGCCATTGTGGAAGGTATACACGTGTCTCGAAAACAGAAATATGAATAACAACATGAAATTGAAAGGTATGCATTTATGTTCTCTATTTAATGATTGAGAGGTAGGCAGTCATAGTATCTATTTCATGAGATTAAAAGGAAGTGATTGTATATATGCCTAGTTAATAACATTGAAACATAGTGATTGTGTATAGTTAATAACATTAAAACTTGGTGATGTTCTATAGTTAATAACATTAAAACTTGGTGATGTTCTATAGTTAATAACATTAAAACTTGGTGATGTTCTATAGTTAATGACATTAAAAGGTTGTGATGTTTTATAGGTCAAGTTAATAACATTGACAAATAGTGATGTTCTATAGTAAATGCCATTTAAACGTCATGTAGTAATGTTCTATTGCTAAAAAATGGAAACGTAATGATGTTCTATAGTTAATGACATTGAAACGTAGTGATGTTCTATATGTGTTATCACTAAAAAATACTCCATCGTGTTCTACATTTTATAATATTGACGCCGGTGTGATGCCGAGGCCTGAAATGGGAGCAAAGAATAGCAACACTATTTACCTTCCACGCATGTCGTAAAAGGCGACTAAGGAGGTTATGGGATTTAATTAGCAGTTCCATCCCATATAGAGTCAGTGACCCAAAGCCATGCTGAAGTAGGATGTATCAGGCCGAAAGGCGCAGATATCGCAGCAGTGCTGTAAACCATGACACAACGCATTCCGTTATCCGGACTGCATCCTGCTAATCTGCAGGAGTTTGAGAATAAACGCAGAAGAAGAAGATGACATTGAAAGGCAGACAGTGGATTCTACAGCTAATAACACTGAAAGATACTGGTAGTTAACCATGTTTTATAGTTAATAATAATGAAAGGTAGTCAGTTATGTTCTATAGTTAATAAAGTTAAAAAATAATCAGTCGTGTTATATGATTAATGCTAGTGAAAGGTGGGCAGTAATTATCTACTTCTGATGAAATTGTCAAGAGAATGTTCATTTCACATTTTTTTTCATCATCAGTTAGCATATTCCGAACGGGGTGTAGCATCATAATAGTCCATTGAAACTCCAGTCGCTCTGTAGCCAATCTTCCTGCTTCTGTCACTGTCATGTTAAGGTTGTCTTTGATATCTTGCGTCCAACTTCTCTTCCTGGTCTGTCTATTGTTCGTCTCCTTGGCATCATCCCATCCATTATGGTCTTGTCTAGGCTGTTATGGTGTTTAATATAGTTTCTGGAAAGAACCATGTTGTTTAGCCAGTTTTCTTTTACATTCATTTCTCTCATGATGGCTAAATTGGTCATCTTTTTGGTCCGTGGTATTCTGCGGATTTTTCACTTTGTTGGATATTTCCCAGGATTCACACTCATATTGATTGCCACTGGGAATATGCAAACTCTTATGAATGTTAGTTGTGTTGTTTCGCAGCAGTTCAGCGATACATTTTTCATTTGTATCAGCTTCTTTAATTCGATAATCAGCCTCCTTCTGACTTCTTTATAGCAATGACCGTTACTTTTGATAACCACGATATCCAAAACATTTGACTTTTCCTAATTCTCTCTTGTTGATACTGATTGAGAACTTGCTAGTGGGCACATTTTTCTAAGTATGTAACATACCAATTGCATTTATATCGCGCTGAATTTGTTTGATGTATCTGTTTATACATGATTGTTGTTGTTTGCTTGTGTTTATCTAGCAAATAGCCAGCATGAATTTTCGTGCGATTTTCGCCAGAAAACTTGAAAATGTGTTGTGTTACTGTTGATTCGTGTTCGTTTTCTTCTACTTTCGTTTTCAAACTCCAACAGATTATCTGAAGGTAATACAAAGAACATAATGGGTTGTGTCGTGGTTTACAGCTTGACTACAGATTTTGTGCCTTTCAGCTTGCCACATCCGACTTCAGCGTGACCTCTGGGTTACTTGACTAACTCAATTGGATTGGGTAGCCAAGTCCATCCCCAAAACCTCTTTTGTCGCTTCTTACAGCATGTATTGCAGGTAACAGTGCCACTATTGTTTGCTCCTGTTTCGGGCCTCAGAATGCACGGGCGGTGCTTTTGTTTAATTCGCACCATATAAATCAGGGTAGCACATTTGTTTACGGCGTGTGTTTAATTCAAGTGAGAATATCTAATCTGCGACCCCAGTCTCTCACAGGGAATTGTCACGATACATCCTGTAAATATTTGCTTTACACAGCACCCCATGCACAGCCCCTTGATGGCGGGGGGAATAATGTACAAGCTGACAGGCTGTACTGTGGTCATGGGTAGAGCTCATCCCCGTTCCCCCCATAGTAATGTGCAGTACTGAGGTATCTTAATGTTGCACCACAACGAAAAATGTAACTGTATAGATGAAATGATTAGCGTTCCAGAAGATGAAAATAATCACCATATTGGCATGTTATCTACTGGGAATTTACTGTTTCTTTCGCTACTGCATGTTTTCCTGTGAAGGAGTGCAGGGAGGCTTTCTATGGGCTGTGGAAATAAAGTGGGTTTGCCATAGCAGACGCCGCGACATGTACAGGAAGGATTTTGAGTCTACCTGCGAAAGAAAAAATCACGTCCCAACTGGCTATTGAACCAGAGACCTCATGGGTCTCAGAAAGGTGTTCCAACCACACGGCCGTGCGTTCCACTTTACTGTTGCATATTGGTTATTCCAGCAGACCACTTTGAGATATTTAAGCTTTCAGCATGCGGAGACAGCTTGTAGTGACCGTTAACGTGACATGGAGATGTGAAATGTGTTGTTGAATACTTATGACTAACCGTTATCACTAGAGCACACCTTAAGTACTCCAATACCCTTCTCATTAAATCCACTAGAGAGTACTGGCTGTAAGTTCCAGTTTTACTGGTTTCTTCGTATATCCATTATGTTTTATTTACGCGCTATTCCAATCTTTTTCACAATTCCTAAGCAATATTACGAGTCTCCATTTTTCACACTTTTTAATTTAAAATCTGGGCGGATGAGGTTCTGTAGCGCATTAACTATGTGAGATCGATATATTGATAGGAGCCTAAACTATTGACACTTGGATATTCTCGCAAGTGTATCGGTTCGCTCATTACCCTCAACATCCGCATGTCCTGGCACGAATATAAAGGCAATATATCTGGTAAGAGATAGTTTAAGAAATCACCCATTGACGGTGAACAATTCCCGCCTCAACTTTGCAGAGCATGCTCACGGAATCACTAAGTAGGCATGCAAGAGAATAGTCCAGTGGTATCAACCATGACAGTGCCTCCGTCACAGCCTTTATTTACATCGTAAGACTGCTTGTATGTGTAATGAAGGCACTACTGGTTCTTTACCATTTTATACACCGGACAATGCAGAAACAGCTCAAGTACAGCGTTGATGGCGAATGATTGACCCATCTGCGTAGGTTATTACATTTTATTCTGCAGTGTTATCTCCAATGAGTGCCCTGACTTCTGCATCCACAGCCACACATTTTTTTTCCTGAACTCAAGTTTAAACAACAGTATAACCTATTCTACATTCCACCACGGTGGCTGTAACAAATTTCTCCTGAATCCAAGTTTAAACAACAGTATCTCATATTCTATATTCCACCACGGTGGCTGTAACAAATTTCTCCTGAACCCAAGTCCGTCATTTTGGAATATTTTCAATGCAGGCAGTATTTTATCGCATTTATTTTTTCTTAATTATAATTGAACATGGACAGTAATCACTGCAATAGTAATTCAATACTTTTCAAGCTACATATATGAACAATAGTGAGAAAGACTTTAGTTAAATCTATGGCATCATCTGATTGACCAGATTGTGATGCTAGCATGATCATTTTGCCAGTTTTTTTCATTTTTTTTCCAATTGTAAAAACTGTCCATCTGTGTTTGTCCTATTGTTTGAATCACTGCGGCTCAATTGTGCTAATACAACTTGTAAGAACGACTGTGTGGTTAAACCGTTCGTATCGTGCTCAAGAGGTTGCGGGTTCTAATCCGCTTATTGACGTCTAGTTTACTAGGTTGATTTTTTTTCGGTGGTCTCTGTGGATTATCGCTTCAAGCTGCAGAGTTGCGTGGTGTCATTGGTACTCTCAGCAGACAATGTACCGCTTCGTTGAGAGGGATGTAGTGCATATGAGGCAACCACGGAACAACGGAGTGAATCTTCTACGCCTGTTCAACTGCTTTCAAGTACATTTCTCCGGTGGCCTGCGAGGAGGAAACAATAGCTAGACTGTAACTTCACATTTCTAGAGCAACTAAGAAAATGTTTATGATGAGGGTTGGCCGTTCTATCCTGTAAGCTACAGCGACCCCAAAGACATGCTGAAATTTGATGTATCATCCCTAATTGCAGAATAATGGAAGTCAACTAATAAATAATGACACAAAGCATTCCATTCTCGTGGTGGCTAGCTAATGTGTGAGAAGAACGCGTTAGAAAGCCACATGTAAACCTGTAAATAATTATGACAGCATGTGATCTTAAGAGGCATGTAAACTTATACATAATTATGATAGCTTTTAATCATAGAGTATGAAAAGTATAAATAATTATGACAGCATGTGATTTTATAGATATGTAAAATTATAAATAATTATGATAGCATGTGATCTACACAGAATGAGGCGAGGTGGACTTGACATAAAAATAGGAATGTACTATCAGGTTGTAATTACTAGTTGTTTTTCTATCAGAGACTAATTGAACTACAACTATCTTATATTCTTACTAGTGTGGTTCGAACCTTTTTTTTTCTTTTGCTAGAATCCCGTTACTTTACTATTCATAATATTTTTGTGTTTGACATACTCGCTGAAACGGTGTAATTAACACATTATGCATAATTTTACACGTATGACATAATCATTGAGATGGTATACTGATCACACAATTTATAATTTTGTGTTGCCACATACTCATTGAGATGGTGTCTTGATCGCAACATTCATATTTTTGTCTGACATACTCATTGATTAATTTTATAATCACACCATACATAATTTGTGTATCCGTGACATACTCAATGAGACGGTGTTCTGATCACATCATTTATAATTTTGCCTGTGATATATTTATTGAGATTCTTCTTGATTCTTGATTAGAAACTGGCATCACGGCATGTGGGGCATTCCCATAAGTGCTCCGCCCTCTGTTCCAGCAGCCTTTCGACTCGATGGTGTTTCGAGTCTAATGTTACCGACGTCGACATCAAGGCACAACTCTGGCCCTTGCGACAGGTTTCTTTGTTGTTCCGCCCACCCACGTCGTACCCGTAACCAATTTAAGTAAGCACAACGTCGGCCTGTCGGAACAACATGGTAACTGTTATCGAAGGTTACGACAACGGGATATTTATTGAGATGGTATCTTGAATGTAACATTCATACTTTTGCGTGTGACATACTATTTGAGACGATGTCCTGATCACAGCATTAATATTTTATGTATATTATTTGTTGACGATGATGATGAAATAATGTCTTTAGCTGTGAGCTTTATCTGTGTAGATAATATCAGACAAAAGCACAGGTTCTTCTCAGTTGTGTAAATGAGGCGACATTCGGCCTCAAATAAGGTTGTGTCAGTGCATGGTTGTTCAAGGTTGTCTCAGGGTATGGTTGTGTAAGGGGTTTATTGATGCATGTTTAGTCTCCGAAGGGATGCATTTCAATGCGCCAGTATCCCAGCAGTACCACATCATGTCAGAAGTACATCATAAACTTATGGACTAACCATTACATCATTCTTCTGTCAGATCTGTTGACCCACCAGCAGTGATGACACATCTAGCATTCCCTGTCACATAAGAGTCTGCCACAAAATGATAAATGGGCACTTTCCGCTGGCCTGCATCTATTCGTTATCCATTAGCATTCCTACAGCTGACGGAAATTGAACCAGGTCTGTTCTAGTTGCACCGAATCGCTTTACAACTCAAGTAAAGAAGTTTTCCGTTCTTGACCAACCACTTCTCAAAAAAAAATTTGTCCTCGTTCTTCCTACTTGAATTATCGTTTTTGAGGATGTGGTTGCTCAAGTACGGAACACCTTTTTACTTGAGTTACAAGGCGATTAGTTGCCACTAAAACGGACCTAGTTCAATTCTAGTATGCTGTAAGAATTATTTTCATGTATCCTCATATACTTTCTACTTGAATTTACTCGTCATTCATTGGGATGATTTGGTAAAATTAAAAAGTAAGAAATTGACACAAGATGTAGCGCTGATTATTTTCCACAGGTAACATGTGGTCAGTCTATCGCCCAACTTTCCTTAGTTGCCTCTTACGATATGCCTGAAAAGAAGACAGTGACAATTATTTACGCATTGAACAAGAATTTCAGGCCCCGTTTGTCACACAAGCGGATTCTATGTGTTTGTCATACTCATTGAGAGGATTTCGATTTCGTGATCATATCGAAAGTTGTTCTACGTCGAAAATAGTGACAATAGAGATTATATAGCATTTTATTGTAGACATTCTTTACTTTCTCTTTGAATATAGAGTACAATAACAGCTGGTCCTTCATGGGCGGACGGACTGCTGGTTCATATAAAATCAGGCTGTCATCATTTACAGATTATGTAACTACATGTCCTGACCTCAACACGTGCGAGACATGCTCACCTCCTGGCACGTCATTGAACTTCTTTGTGGAAGATCTACTCCGAGCAACACCGTTTCTGTTAAACTCCAGCTCCAAAATGAATGGGGTAAAAGTCTTCCAATATCATCTAGATCCAAGTGAGTGACATGTCTTACCTCGCAGTCTTTATGTATTTATTCTGTAATGTTCAAGAAGCGGCTGTAGTTCAGTAGTTTGTGAATTAGCTTGTTTGTCGGGTGGGCTAAGCCTCCAAATCCTCTGTCTCTTGTCTTGGTGGTGTATACTACTAGACTGTAACCTGTCCATTTGGTTCTGGTAATCTCTCATTTATATCTCTGCCTACCTCTTGTTCATCTACCCTCGACTTTATCCTCAAGTAAGGTCTTCAACAAGATGTCATGTCTTTTAATATGTTGAAAATATTTCATTTGATTGTTCTATATTTTTTTAAATATTTCTTTCTTCATACGAAGTGTTGTTAGAACATCTTTGTTTGTTTTCTTCTCTTTACATGATGTTCTCCCTATTCTTCTATATATCAATATCTCAGGGGAATCAATTATGTCGTCTAATTGTTTGTTTATTGTCCATGTTTCTGAGTCATACATTAATATACAATAAATGTAGCATTTTATAATTTTAATTTTCAGCATGCTTGTAATTTGTTTGATGTTAATATTTTCCTTATGTCATTGAAAGAACTTTTAGCCATTCATATTCTCCTTTTAAGTTCTGTTTCACATCTACCATCATTTGTGATTGTGTCCAAGATATTGATAATGTTCTACTTGTAGTTTCTCGTCATGTATTTTTATGTGTAGCGCCTGCTTATCATGCTTGTTTTTTTTTTTAATGTTTATATCCAGTACATATTCTTTACTTGATTTATTGACGATCGATCAGTCTTTGTAGTTTCTATTCACTTTCTGCTAAAACGGCAGTGTCATCAGCATATCTCAGGTTATTTATTATTTTTCCACTGATCTTGATTCCTGGTATTCCTTCTATATGTTTAAAGATATTCTCTGTGTAGATATTAAATGGGCTGAGGGATAAAATACACCATTGTCTTACCCGTTTTTGGAGTAATTTATATTACAAAATGACAAACTATGGGCGTCACAAAAGGGGTTAGTTGTTACCAAAAACATTGTCTCCTAAAACAAAAGACCTGCGTGCTGATCTTACACAGTGTCACTCATTTTGGCTGAAGTTGTTGTTCGTCCATCACAAGTGAAGATGACCATCTTTTACATCCACCTTTGAAAATTCAATTAGTTATGTCCTTGATTATGAGTTCGTAGTTGGCTAATGAGCCCTATTCGAGCTGTAAATGTCTTTGAACGGTTTGGGCATGGAATGACCACTGTAGACGGATCTTGGTCTATCCGTGACTTTCTAGCTATTCTCCGCTGTTGATCTGCTGCATTTCTCCTCTTTTCACAAGATGATGCGCTCTTTTTGATAGTAGAACGCCATGTAGATATATTTTGTGCAAGTTCTTCCCATGTATCTTGGTCTATTTCAAATACTTTCAGCGATGTCTTTAGTAGTCCATGTAGCGATTCTTTTGGCCACCTTGATATTGTGTACGCTTCTACAGCTAAAAAAGAAGTATCTTTGGAAGACGATGGTCTGGCATACGCACCAAATGACCTGCCCAAAGAATCTGTGTCTGCATCAGGATAGTGTCAATATTGGGGATACCAGCTCGATCAAGGACAGTGGTATCTGGAATCTTGTCTTGCCATATGATGTTCATAACTTTTCTGAGACAAGTTGTATGAAAGTGATTTAATTTTTTAATATGTCGTCAAAATACAGTCCATGTTTCACTAGCGTATAACAGGACTGGAAGTACCACTGGTCTGTACACTTTCAGCTTAGTCTGTAGGTTAACGCAATTTATACGCCAAACATTTGCGTACAATATTCCATCTGACTGAAGTGATAGATCATTGGTGGCTTTGCGTTTATTTTGTGTCTTCAGCCAATGAGAAGTAACAAAAACGTTGGATAAACAATGATAAATGATATTCGGTGAGATCAGCACGCAGGGTATTCTGAAGAAAGACTTGCTGCCAATTTTTCAGCTGTATCAGTGAAAAATGATTTAAGGACTGAACATTCTGAGAACGATTCTCCTGTAATCAAATCTTTTTGTGATCCTCAGCATGACCTTATGTATCAATATAACTGTGACTTAGCTCGAACCAGACTATACATGCTAGATCTTCTTGCAAACAGTCAGCGTCGTCAGTGTCACTTGTCAGTATGTCCTTAGTAGCGATATACATGAACATAACACCATATACGCTAAACGTTTCAATGGCATGGAAAGGGGAATACTTAACTTACTTTACGTTAGCGCTCGCACACCATGTACAACGTGATATAAAGCACACACGCACATATCTGCACGCACATATCTGCACGCATACACACTCATATACACGCATACATACAGACATACAAACATGCATGCATACATACAGATATACACATGCATACATATATAAACACACGCAGGTATATATATATAATGTGATTGTGGTAGAAAGTTGCAAATGATGACGTAGAGGACGTTGCGTGACACACATGTAAACACTCTCCAATGGTGAAAGTGACGTTAGGGAATATGATGTCCCGAGTCTGTGTGACATATTTACGTGTGTTGCATATGCTACAGTGGCAACTAGAAGTGCCAAAATGACTAGAGACTGAAAAAGCTTGAGACGACTGTGGACCAATATATCCATGAGCTACGTCTGTAATCAACCAGATGAAGGAAGGTCAATATATCCATGAGCTACGTCTGTAATCAACCAGATGAAGGAAGGTCAATATATCCATGAGCTACGTCTGTAATCAACCAGATGAAGGAAGGTCAATATATCCATGAGCTACGTCTGTAATCAACCAGATGAAGGCCAAGGAAATCAATATTTTTCTGGAGATTTAACTAAAGAAGATGTGACAGCTGAAACAGGACACCACGGAACAGGACACCACGGAACAGGATACCACAGAACAGGACACCACGGAACAGGACACCACAGAACAGGACACCACGGAACAGGACACCACGGAACAGGACACCACGGCCAGCAGATCTATGGGATAAAAGGTTAGAACATGTTTTACCCTGTCTATGAAGGAAGTTCTACTTGTATAGTTGGTGGTGTCCTGATGAAACAGGCTGCACACACGAAGCAGGGCAGACATGTGGACTATATCAGAATGTAGATAATGGCGAAAAAACTCATTCATCGTGTGGTCTTTGTCGCTAAAGTTCTCTTCTTCACTACATAGACGGCATATGAGAAGTTGTAAATATCAGTGAATCGCAGCAGGCAAGTATGAGAAAGGGAGGTAAGAGGTGTGGAGGATAAATATGTGAGCCTTAGTAAGATCAAACTTATTTCTTTGAAATACTGTGTGGCTTCCACAAGTGAAAATCTTTAATATAAATGCATGGCATCTACTAGGAGTCTGCTGTTACAAGTAACTGATGTTAAAGTTTGTTAGATTCCCATGATTAATTATATGAGAATTAATTAAGATTAAACGAAAATATTAATTCCAAAGATGCATAGTTTTAAATCAACAATTACGTATACGAGTTTCATGTCATGTTTTCTGTATTCTTCTGTGCACGTGTGATAACCGGGGTCAGGACTTCTAGTTCAGGGTACAAAGAATGAGGTCACCGTTCTTTTTCCAGAAAGTTGGGGAATAGGCTGACAACCTGTTACTTGTGAACAAATTATCATTGTCATATCTTGTCTTAATTTCTTACTTGTGTCTTCTATCAAATAATCGCCATGGGTGACGACAGGTAATTCGTCTGTTTTTATGTTTGCAATTTTAGTGATTTTAACATATTACAAATGTGGAGCACTTCCTAACATTTTTCTTATCTATGTATATTCTCATGAATACAGACGCTTTCAGTAGCTCCAGTATGCTAAAAATAATAAACAATCTACAAGATATGTCAGACGCTTCTGGTTACTTATCCTGGGCAAGTATTCCTCAAGGGAGAGCAGCTCATATGGACCATCTCATAATGGAAAAATCTGCCGCTTCCACAAACTCCTATGTAAGTTAATGAACACATGATACATTACCAACTGTAATATTTCTTTATTATCTGAGTATCGGCTTAATATGATGTGTTCAATATTTACTTGCTCGTCGCTCCTTTTTCATTATCAATTATTTCTGTTTCAACAACTGTTACATGTTACACTAAAGTAATTGATGTGTATAATATTACATATACTAGTAATGGAACTGGTCATAATAGACACATGCTAGTTATTGAAATGTGTGTATGTAGCATTACAAAAATTGCATGGTTTGGACATGCATGTTGACATGATTTCTTATCAAAAACGATACTACAGGGAAATGTCGAGGGTGAAAAAAGCTGAGTGGTTCAAAGAAACACATTAACAGACAACATCAAGAATGACTAGGGCAAGGTTTTTCTTCACTCGTCCGCGTCGTTGAAGATAGTGCTGGTGCATCACATGTGGTACACCTGTTGTGGTATGCTGTCTGGTTGTGGTCGGCTGATGTGTGCAAACCATTTGATCTGTTGACTCCAAGATATTATTCCAAGATTGAGGCGGTGTCGGTTCTTTGTCTAATGTCTTCATTTCTCATTGTCTTTTAGTAATATTCTTAGAAATTCTGCGTAAGCATGCCATTTCAGCTGTCACACGTTTACATTTATCCTATTCTGTTGTTGTCCATATTTGGAATTAGTAGTACACCGTTTGTATAATAATCGTTTTGAATAGTGTTATTTTGGTGTTTAAATCTACATTTTTCTTTCTGAAGATTGGTGTCATTTGCCCTAGGGCTTGGTATGCTTTACTACATCTATTGTATATTTCTATGCTGCTCCTGCCATCTGTTGTTATATTGCTTCCTGCATATGCGAATTCTGTCACTTGTTTAAGTCTGTTGTTTCCAATATATATATTGGTGTTTCTTCCTGTTCTTTCTATCTTCATTACTTCGGTCTTCTCTATGTTTATCTCATGTTAAAGGTTTGGCATGTGTAATGTAACCGGTCTATCTGTCTTTGTAGTTGCTCCTCTTTTGATGCTTCAGATTGTTTTCTTCCATTGTTTTTGTTACTTTGTAGATATGATCTCTGTATGTTATAAACAATAGGGGGGGGGGGATAGAACACATCGCTGTCTCACTCCCAAATGGATTTTAAAATTATCGGATGTGCCTGCGCTCGTTCTTATTGAACATTGACTATTGGCGTATGTGCTCTGACATAGGCTTATCAGATGTTGTGGAACTCCATATGTCTGCAATGTTATCCATAGTTGTGCTCTATCCACTCTGTCAAAAGCTTTCTCTTGGTGCACGGAAGCCAAAAATAAGTCTTGGTTATGTACTGTCGCTCTTTCTGCAAGTTGTTTGAGGGCAAAATTGCAGCTGTAAAGCTTTATCTTTTCGAAAGCCCATTTGTGTGTTGTTGAGCTGTGGCTCTATTTATGCGCCTTTCCTTCTCTCTAGTATCTTGCGAAAGAATTTTCTTATGTAGCTTAAGAGTGATATGCCTCTATACTTAATGCAGCCCCTCGTACTGCCTTTTTTCTTCCAGGTGGGAACAATCACCACTGTATTCCACTCTTGTGGTGTCTTTGTGTTATGCAACAAACACAAATAATTTATGATACACAAATACGTGTATGTGTAATGTATTAAGAACAAATATTTTAAATTGTATTGTAGACAGCAGATGCCTTCAGCCTCGGACATATTATTGACGCTGAGTTGATTGAAGTTACGAAGCAGCTTCACAATACTCGCTTTTTTTTCAAAGTTCTGAGCTGTCTAGACAATAGTTGGCTTGAAATCTCATAACTAGTGCCACAATCAGCATATACTTCGTAGATTTTACAATTCCACACGTTATCTAGAACAAGAAGTCTAGGTACCGATTTGATGGTGGATAAATGAACAACGGTGTGTTGAAGTGCCGGAAATGAGTTTTATAAATAACTCGTCCACTGATTGTGCGATCAAAGTTCTAATTTCAACAGCATTGATAGGTTACAAGTCTCTTTTTTATCAATCCACTACTGAATGACACCAGGACTGACACTCTTGGGGTGTCAAAGAATGACCCCCACCAAGATAAGCCTGCGCCGAAGCAACGCTGCTCATGAGGTTTCTGGTCAGCCACGGGCTAGGAAGCTATGGATAGACACTTGCAATACCGATGATTCATCTAATTATATCTTTACCTTTCACTTACTATTTCACGTAATATAGTGAATCCGTATGATCTTCCCTTGCAGGTACTTATCGAACCAGTAACTGGAAGAGTTTGGGAAAGGAATATTAAACTTCAGTGGAGCGTTGGAATTAGCAACGGCAGCGCGCATATGATGGGTAGAAACATTAGCATTACCGAGCTTCCTATGCCACTAATTTGGACTGAGAAGATAGCAATAGTTACAAACTATGAAATTCTTGCACATAAACATTTGGTAAGTTCGATTTTAGTTATGTGTTCGTTGAAGAGAGGTAGGACGAAATGGAAAGAGTGAAGGGGAGTGACGAAAGAGAAAGATATCAACGTGGAAGTGAGTGAGTGAGAGAGAGAGAGAGAGAGAGAGAGAGAGAGAGAGAGAGAGAGAGAGAAGAACACGAATGAAAGGACTATAAATGCGTTACTGAGTTACGGAAATAGGCAAGAAATCGATAGAATGTTAAGAATGTGAGGTGAAAAGTTACAGAATCGATAGAATTTTTATAGTGAGAGGAGACAAACTAGAGAATCGATAGAATATTGGAAGTGTGAGGTGAAACGGTTGAGAGTGTGAGGTGAAAGGGTTGAGAGAATGAGGTGAAAAGGTTGAGAGTGTGAGGTGGAAATTTAAAGAATCTATAGAATGTAGAGTGTAAGGTGAAAGGGCTATATGAAGCTCCAGATTGGTATTTCTTCAGCAGTGTTATCGATTTGAAAGTTTCTAGATCTTTTAGATGTCGAACTATTTTATACAATGTAGGGTACAAAGTGTACCGCATTGCTCTTGGCGGACCAATGGTTAGCAGATAACTAAGATCTCAAAAGTACCTCCTCGTGGTACACCATGGAAACAGAAATACAGCTACTCGTCCTGATTCTGGCCAAAACTTTTGGGGATCGTGTCCTAGTATGTGAAGGCAGCAGATGGAAAGAGAATTGGCCTCAAAACAAAAAGACAGGTTGCGACACTGTCGATATACAGTGACGCTAGTCAGTCCGGCTGAAACATTGGAGGGGCGACCAATGCAGAGTTAAAAAATTGGTGGATGTAATGACGAATATTAGAGTCGTGCATTAGTCTCCGTAAGGATAACATATTGAGTACAATGAGATGACAGCACAGCACCAGAGGGTAGCTGCCACATGCAAATTAGAACGATAAAACGTTTCAAGGAAATCGGAACTAAAGTTTTGTTACTTGAGACAAGCTTTTAGTTACCGTTGCTTCTAAATATGTGTAGAGACTCATACTTTGACGAGGAGTTCACGTTATCGGTGAATGACTATGGGGGGGGGGCAAATAACACTGGCCCAATTCTACCGTCGATGCTTCCTGTACTGATATCATGCTCGCAGAGAGAAAAGGTTAAGTACCCGATGGTCACAGGCACAATACATCTAATTACACGAGACGAGTTAATTGGCAGCAGAACACTTCATGCGAGATTAACGTAGTCGACCCAAGAATAAATCCCTGATTATCGCCTCCTCAGAGACTGTCACCTATAGACATGTTTTGACCAGTAAAGTCTAAGGGCACAGTGGGTGGAAAGCCGTCACAACGTAGAATCGATACACATCCATCTCCTGGCACATATAGGAAGGCTGTCACAGGCTAGGGAAGCACACCTGAATTACATGTCGAAAACTGATGTGCTAGACCCTTGGGTGACATGGGGGAGGGCAAATAACATAGCTCTGCTGTGGAACTGGCAGTACAAAGTACTTCACTTTCCCCTGCAGAAATCACATGGACTTTCGTATTGGTTATCAGAGGACGAACGCAGAAGAAGAAGATTATTCACTGTAATAAATTATACCAAAACATGAACCTTCTATTAGTTCTTTTTTGTTTTTTTTTAAAATCATTGTGTGTGTCTTAGTCATTTTTGTGTTCACAGTTTGATCATGATGATGAAATCATTCCTTTAGCTGTGAGCAGGAAACTCTTGACAGAACACAGTCTTTCAGATAAAAGCAGAGACACTTCTCAGTTTTGTAACTGAGGTGATACCAAGACTCACAAACGGTTATCTCACAAGCATGGTTGTGTAAGGCTGCTAAGTGGGTGCATGTTTAGTCACCAATGGGAAAAATTCCGGTGCTTCATTATCACAAGATTACCATGCCCGGTCAGGAAACCAGCATAGATTTCGGGGTCAACATATAATAATTCTTCTGTCAGATATGTTGACCCACCTGCAGTGATGACACATCGAGTGTTTCCCGTCACCTAATATGTACTAACTGCGCAAAACTGAAATGAGTTGCTCCCCTAATGGTTGGAAGACACTAACAAGGAAGTCAAAAATATAGTAACTTCCTACATTTCTGAAAGATACTAACCATGCCCTGTTCATCTTTACGTCTATTTCACTGTCCCCTGTTCACACCTATCGTCTCTTTCTGCTGGATGTCTGCCCCCTTTAAACCTCTATACCACACTCAAAGGGTCTCATGGCCGTGATGTTCTTCCTCGACCACCACCCTCACCCCTCTGTGTCTACCTCTACCGTCATCCGTCTTGCAGAATTCGTGCTCACTCTCAATTCCTGAGTTCGATGGGCACTTCTTTGACCAAATCAGTGAGGTCGCCATGGGCACTATGATGGGGCATATCTATACCTGCTGGTTCACGGGCCACCTTGAGCACCAGGTATGGGAATCCTATGGGGAGGGGGGTGCCTTCCCATCGGTGTTCCATGGGTAAATCGATGATGGGATCGGCATTACTGACATGTCTGAGGGCTGACCTGGCACGCTTCATACAATTCACTGTCAATTTTCACCCGACTATAAAGTTCACATCAATGATCTCCACCTCCCATGTGAACTTCCTGGACATATCCATCACTATCCAACCCTTCTGTCTCAGGACATCGGTACACTACAAACCGACTAATGCCCATAGCTTTCTTCTGTACACCTCTTTTCATTCCTCTGTCTGTCGGGATTCCCTTCCAGTCTCCCAACTTCTTCGTCTCCGGCGCCTGTGTTGTTGCGAGAACCACTTCCTCGAGAAAGTTTACGAGATGACAGATTTCTTCCGCTGTCACCTATACCCCGAGAGAATCCTCGGGTCTGCCCTTCTTCGAGTGTGCAGTCTCTCACGTCAGGACATTCTCTTGAACACTCGGAAGTCTTCCTCTTCTGACAGGGTCAAGCTTGTTCTCACTTTTCATCCCCATAGTGCTGCCGTTCGTCGTGTTATGCTTCGTCACCTTCCTCTTCTCCAGTCCGATCCCGAGACGCGGGAAGTGTTCTGTGACTCCCCCCCCCCCCCCCACTCTTGTCGCTCACAGACGTGACAAGAACCTCAGGGATTTACTGGTCCGGAGTCACTTCCAGCCTGACGTTCCTACTCATTTCGGCACCAACATATGCAAAAGCAAAAATGCTACACCTGTGTCTATGTCATCCAGACCCGATCTGTCACATTCCCTAAAGCTACCTTCATCATTGAGGAGAGCATCACATGTGTGTTCCGCAACGTCATTTATGTCATCATATGCAAGCGTTGCGCAATGGCATATATAAGTGAAACTGGAAGGAGGCTCGCAGACCGATCGATTCTGTGAACATCTGTATAGCATAAAAAATCATTTGGGTTATCCTGTAGACGTCCATTTCAATGACACGGGTCATCGGGGCGCCCAGGATTCAAGTTACCCGACTTGCGTTTGAGAACCGCTACATTTACCAATATGGTACTCTAAAACCCGACGGCTACAATGAGCGCCTGTCTCATGTATGACTCTAGTTGTTGCATAGTTTCTGTTTGTTTCGTGTCACATGTAGGTGGTAATTTTTTCATATTCCTTGTCTAGTGTCTTTTCACCTCTTCCGGTCAATCTATTTTAAATATGCCAATGTGAACGTGCATATCCTTACCGTCCGTTTTCTGTTATATGTTTTAATTGTGTTTTAATTTTTGTCTTAAAGTCCTTTTGGTCGAAACGTCGATTTTTGTGTGTTATTATGTGTGTCTTTAGTGATTAGTAAAACTTTATTACCCTATTCCTGGATTTTCCCCGTCACCTAGGAATCTGCCACAAAAGGACAAAGATGCAATGTTCTCTGACCCGCATCTCTTCGTCTTCTATGGGGATTATTTGATAGAAGACAAAATTAAGAAATTGAAACGAGGTGTGACAATGATGATCTATTTTTTCAATGTGACAGATTGTCAGTCTATCCCCCAACTTTCCTTAATCGCTTCCTACGACATGTCTGAAAATAAGCAGGCTTCTGCTGTCACACGGTCGGTGTTCATAGTTTCAATAGCTGTTTCCCTGTAAAAGAAGATGTTTATGGTGGAACTGTGAATCTTTCCAGATGATACGTGTTTTTTAAAAATATAATCGTATTAGTCTCAGTTGTATTTTTTTGTAACACGTCATAGTTTTAGCACTAGGAACTTGGTCAAAAGGTGGATGAACAGCCGCAACCTACCTCCCTCCCCCACCACCCCAAATAATTGTCCACAAATCTCTATTCAATATTACATCAAAGAGACAAACTGATATCCGAAAATCGAAAATTTAATTTTTTTAATTCTATTTGTTCATGTTATACTCTTCTTCTATGTATTTCTCCTATGGTAACATGAATGCCTACATACATTCTTCTAATGTAGTTTTTGTGCCTGTTCTAATTTCAGCTTGTGCATTTGCCGCTATCTTGATAAAAGTTTGGTGGTCGAAACGTTGAATCTGCGTATTTATCCAATTTATAAAACTGATATTTAACCAATTTCGTGCTATTTTACCACATTTCAAGAAAATTCAAGAAATACGAGCATATATTATTCCCGTTTACACACCAAATCAACAGCAAAAAAGATCATGCAAATGTAGACGTCTACAGTATCACATTTGTGCTTGTTATTTTATATAGTACAATAAAATATATAGAAATATGATGTAGATATTTTCTGAAAAAATTGTACATTGAAACATTAGATATATCATGGTGTTCATAAAATTTCATTAATTTTAGTCAAATTATGCCTTACATGTTCTTTAAACAGCTGATAACGTTTCGAAACGCGCTATAGATGTAATTACCAAATAATTAAATTATCAATTTCATATTTATCTTAGATTTGTATTTCTGGAGTTGGCTCGTTTAACTCAACCAATTACCCTTTGGATCTCCCTTGCATAGTGGATAATGATTGTAAGCAAGACATCCGCGGATTGAATCCCGCTTGTTACGTCTTGTTTACACAGTTGTTCCAGAGAACCCTGTGGATGATCACATGAAAGTACACAGTTACGTGCTGTAAGCGGAAATAATGTCATGCGGCGTGTTACTTCAGCGAGAGGTATAGAGTATATATTAGGCAAACCGAGTACAATCAAGGCGATCTTCTACTCCTCTTCAACATTTCCTTATTTAAACCAATAACCCTTCCTTGACCATTCACTCCGAACTTTTGAGTCCGCCTTAAATTAGCTTGTTATAAACGCTATTATATTGTAGAAGCAGTACAATCAAGTCAATCATCTGACTTCAACAACGACAACAAGAATTACGATAGTTTTTTGTTTGGTTTAGTAAAATGTACCACTTATGGCGAGGTACGCTTCTTTCAACCGCGGACGTTAGTCAAAATTCGATATAAGAGCTTTTTACCGTAAAAAATAGTGAAGGCCGCGGTAATCCAGTTACCACGACCACCGTGGATCAATTAAAAATGTACATACAATTAAAGGGCAACGCAAATTGGATTCAGCTTGATGCTGATCAGTTCGATTCATTCTCATGAGTGTGGCAACATTAAAGAGTACACACAGATGCTCTTGCAGTGAATAGAAAATTTCCAGCAACATACAAACAAGACGTGTAGTTTTTTTCTTCAGTAATGTTGATTGGAAATTGTGTATTTATACTCGTAATAGCCGCAAAACACAAAATTTAACTGTTATCTCCCTTTCATATCTTTTAAACTATTTTACTGTTGACACGTCTTTTATCATCTGGAATCTATTATAACAATCCCCGAAAGTTCAAAGCGATTTGTTACACGCGAATAATATATATCACAGACGAAAATGTTGCGATAAACGATGTCACGTTGGTTTTAAGCGATCTACAGAAAATCGTTTCGGAAACGAAAGTGAGACAGCAATTAAATTATTTGCTTTGCGCCAATAATGAGGACAAGGTCTTCCAGAAAAGTAGCCGTAGACCCTACTGATCTCAGTGCAAGTATGTGTGTATTTAAATCAATTAACTGTTCGGGTGATCCAGGGATCAATATCCAGCTCAACTGGAAATATTGAAATAAAAACCACCAACAGAGTATACCCAATCTAACGAAATGAGTACCAAATCTTCTAGAAAAGTATGGGCGTGGGGGCGTGATACTGACCACATCAACCAAGGTATGATGTTGGTAATTGAAAAATACGGTTCTAATAACGAATCCCACGTTTAGGACACCTATGGTTAGAGTTAGACATTTGTATGTTTGTTTGTCTTTCTTTTCTGATAGCCAGCACATTCTCTCTGCTTTGCTTAAATTTGATGCTTTCTGTCGATATTGTACCTAAATATATTGGTGTTTCTGCGTAAAATCAGACGATTCCGAACGATGGATTCCAAGGATATGCTTTCGATGTTGAAGCTCTTTAGAGACGTTTGTAGAGTACTTTAAGCGTTTCTTCTGCCTTTGAGCAGTCGTTTCCCTTAAGGAGCTTACTATTCATCAACTGTTTTTGGGTGCGTTTGTCAGACATAACATGCACAACATTTCCATCCAAAAACATACGATTCTATTTTCAGCATTGTAGGAATACTTGAGAGATTGGCAAGTTAGAACTTCAGTATCAGGTACAGTGACGTTTACATGCACTCAGTAAGGATAGGGTTTTTTTTCATTAAACAGCTATCTCCCGCATTCTTGTGCGATTTCTTCTATTTGTGTGAGAAATTTAATCCCTTTTTTTTTAAATCTTCAAGGAAAGGGTTTCACTAACATTTTGTGAAAAATCTTCAAGTGGGGGGGGGGGGGGGGGTTTCACTAACATTTTATCTACATTTGTAGTACTAAACGTCATGTTCTAATATGCTAAAGGAGACATGGGAGAGGGGCGGGTTGAATACCATAACCCACCCCCCACCCCCACTCTCAATCTAGAAGCTTGATAATCTTGTCACTTTATTCTGACACATCAAAGGATATAGCGTGTGAGGAAGTGACAGATTTAGCATGTGTGGAAGTAAAGGATATAGCAGGTGTGAAAGTGATTAAACACTCTGGTATCTCTAGGTGTACTAGGGTAAAAAAAATACGGGCATGACACCATATTCCACAATATACCTTACTGGCGTGAAAACTAAGAAAGTTGACTTCACACATGCCCACTGTACACTGCCCAGGGCTTACATGTATACACACAGGTAATGAGGACAGTGGCTCAATTTATTGTTCATGATTGTTGATTATTTCAACACACAACTGAAAACATGACGCGTACCAAAAGAGTGGCTACACAACTACCTTCTCCCACTGGCAAAGCCAGGCAAAGACACCTCTAACATGAAGAGTTATCAGTAGTATATGATGCATGGAACGACCCCCGGATATGACATGATATGACATGATATGACATGATATGACATGATATGCCATGATAAGTCATATAGCCCATATAACAAAATACTCCGGATAAGGGTGATAAGCAGAGGTCGTGCAGGTCGTGCAGAGGTCGTGCAGGTCGTGCAGAGGGCGTGCAAAGGTCGTGCCATGTTACATAACCGGATAATACACTCGACACGAGTGTGCTTTTTTATAGTCCATATAACATTATACTCGGCCTGGAGAGACCGTGTAAATGGGCGTCATGTTACGTCATGTTACATAACCGAACAATACTTAACTCATATAACAATATACTGGATACGGAGTGATCGTGCAAAGGTGGCACCATGCCCCGTGCTGTTACATAACGGGCTTTAATATAGCCCAAATAACAATAAACGTGTCATACAAAAGTCGGGTAAAGGTTGTCACCTGGTACTTATCCGGCTAATATATACCTTATATAATAATGAGATGTGAATGTGTCGAGTGTGCGGCTGAATGTACTGAGTGTGCCCGCACATCCCATATGACGGAAATCGAAACCGGCCGAACCGACCGGCGGCGGAGTGTGGCCCGGAGCGATACGCACTCGCGGTGGCCGAATCCGGGGAAATTGTGTATCTAATGATGCGAATGTGTGTGGGGTGGGTCTGTTATTTGGTAGTGGAATTTTCCTTTTATTTGTTTTGGTGCTACAAGGAGCTGGGCTCGTGATAAAGAAAAAAATTTCCACTGCGACTTCCAGTGAATGAGGTCTGCAAAACCCCACCTTCTCCCACTTGTTTCGGTGGGGTTGCGTTTGGTGAGTATTAACATGTTATGACCTTATTTGTTTAGTGGCTATTTTGTGGTTTTTCCACTGAAATTTATTTATGGTTCTATCTTTTTATATAAAACGAACCAATTTTAAACCAAATGTGAAAGAGCATGCAAAGTTCAGATCATAAAACTGCCAGATGCAATATAATTACACTCGCGGAAACTAGCCAGAACAGTGTAATTAACACATGGTCGTGTCTGGGGTGTTGTGGAGATGGTAATAAAAATAAGGCATGGATGCGGTAAGAGTGGTTAAAGGCCCGTGTATGTGAGTGGGTGCTTGGTAGTGACAGTTTTTCTTTAGTTGTTATGCTGATACAATGAGCTGGATTCGTGATAAAAATAATTTCCACTGAACCTTCCAGTGAATGAGGTCTACATAGCCCCATCTCTCCCCCTTGTGTCGGTGGGGCTGCGTTTGGTTAGTATTAACATGTTATGACCGTATTTGTTTAGTGGCTATTTTGTGGTTTTTCCACTGAAATTTATTTATGGTACTATCTTTTTATATAAAACGAACCAATTTTAAACCACATGTGAAAGAGCACGCAAAGTTCAGATCATAAAACTGCCAGATGCAAAATAATTACACTCGCGGAAACTAGCCAGAACAGTGTAATTAACACATGGTCGTGTCTGGGGTGTTGTGGCGATGGTAATAAAAACAAGGTATGGATGCTGTAAGAGCGGTTAAAGGCACGTGTATGTGAGTGGGTGCTTGGTAGTGGCAGTTTTTCTTTAGCTGTTAGGCTGACACAATGAGCGGGGCTCGTGATAGAGAAAATTTCCACTGCACCTTCCAGCGAATGAGATCGGCATAACCCTACCTCCCCCCACTTGTGTCTATGGGGTTGAGTTTGCTGCGTATTAACATGTTATAACTGTATCTGATTAGTGGGTATGTTGTGGTTTTTCTACTGAAATTTATTTATGACACTATCTTTTATATAAAACGACCCAATTTTAAACCACATGTGAAAGATCACGCAAAGTTCAGATTGTAAAACTGCCAAATGCAATATAATTACAGTCACGATAAAGAACATTTCCACTGCCACGTCCAGTGAATGAGGTTAGCATAACCACACCTTCCCCCACTTATGCCGGTGGGGGTGATTTTGCTGGGTATTAACATTAACATGACCTTATTTTGTTTAGTGGGTATGTTTGGGATTTCCGCTTACATTCAAGTGGTTCTCAAATTGTAAAATACTGACCATAACAATGTAAACCCCCCCCCCCCCCGAGACATATAGACAACACAAAAACTAATATTCTGCAAACATACTTCTGTACCTTTGGCCAACGGTTCTCATTATTTTATACTTATATTCAAGTGGTTCTCAAATTGTAAAATATTGACCATGAAAATGTAAAACTCGTAACATATTGACACCACAAAAGAAAATATTCTGCAAACATTATTCTGTGCCTTTGGCCAATAGTTCTCATTATTTTATGGTTATGTTAAAGTGGTTCTCACATTGGCCAATCCTGACCATACTAATGTAAAACTCATGCCATATATACACCACAAAAGCTAATATTCTCCAAACAGTCTTCTCTCAGGCCCCGCTTCACCCATGGTCGCTTGATGGTCTCTGTATGCTCTTCAACTATGTTCTACCATATTATCATTATGGTCTCACTAACTTCTAACAGGGTCTACTTTGGTCCAATATATTCTTAGTATATTTTCGCTAGAGTCTTAAACTAGGTTCTCATGTGCAGCTTCAATTATGTTCTCTCTGTGTTTTGAGTTATTTTTCTCTACTAAAAGGGTTCTTATTAACATATTTCATTAGCGCAAACGGCGTGTTTATCAGATGTCGAAATTAACAAGTCACACGAAAACACATTTCAGCCCTTTCTCACTAACAACATAGTACATTTGAGAAGTTTTATTTGTGTAAACTTAACATTTATTGGTGTTTTTTCACAACTAGATAAGCCACTTATACGGATTTTCGATGTTTTAATAGTTGTCTAAATTGTCATACGAAAATACATTTCAGTATTTTTGCAGTAACAACATGACAAATTTTATCGTGTTTGTATTTGTGTGACTGTACCATGTACCATTTTCCACAATTAACCAATCTGCTTTTAGTGATTTTCATTATGTTTTATCATTTGTCTAAATTATCATACCACACGAAACATATTTCAGTACTTTTACACAAACATTATAACACATTTTTTTTTAAATTTGTGTAAGTACATCATTTACAGTTTTTTTCACAAGTAATCAACCCACTTTTACTATGTTATCATACTAAAAGAATCCATTTTTCAGTACGTTGCCACTAATAACATAACACATTTTGCCATGTTTTATTTGTGGCCTTCGGCATTTATCAATTTTAGTGATGTTCGTTATGTTTTATCAGTAGTTATCTAAATTAGATACCATACAAACCCATATTTCAGTACTTTTGCACAAACATCATAACACATTTACCATGTTTTATTTATTTGCTTTCAACAGTTATTACTATTTTTGCAATTACACAAGCCGAATTGGGTGATTTTCGTTATGTTTTATCAGATGTCTAAGTTATGATACCATACGAAGCTATTTTTCAGTACGTTGCCATTAACAACATAACAACTTTTGACATGTTTTTATCTGTTGGATAATCACTTATCACTTTTTCACAATTAGGCAAGTTGGTGGTAGCTTTCAGTGTGATCAGACAGTATTTATCTCTTTTCAATACTTACAGTTGCCCATTTCACGACATTTAGATACAAAACACGGTTCCATTTTTTAAATTTGTGTAAGTACATCATTTAAATTTTTTTTTTTCACAAGTAACCAACCCAATTTTACTATGTTATCATACCAAAAGAAACCATTTTCAGTACGCTGCCACTAACAATATAACACATTTAGCATGTTTTTATTTGTGGGCCTGCGGTATTTATCAATTTTAGTGATGTTCGTTATGTTTTATCAGTATTTATCTAAATTAGATACCATACAAACCCATATTTCAGTATTTTTGCACAAACAGGATAACACATTTACCCTGTTTCATTTGTGTGCTTTCAACAGTCATTACTATTTTTGCAATTACACAATCCGAATTGAGTGATTTTCGTTATGTTTTATCACATGTCTAAGTTATGATACCATACAAAGCTATTTTTCAGTACGTTGCCATTAACAACATAACAAACACAACGCATTTATCACTTTTGACAGCTAGACAGGCTGTTTTTCGTAGTTTTCACAATGAGTAAAGTCACTATTTCACCTGTCTCTAGACTTACAAGGACAAATTACAGTGGTTTTATGTACCAACATGTTTAATATTACATATATTCAAATGACAGAAGGCATGTTTTATCACTGTTCACAACTAGGCAAACAGCATTTAACAATTGTTGGTATTACCAAAAGCATTGCGTGGTGGTTCACTAGACTTACATTTTAAATTTTCCTATTTTTATGCACCAACCGGCTTCATATTGCATATTTCCAAACGACAAAGTTCATGTTTTATCTATTTTCACAGCTAGACATGCTGTTTTTCGTAGTTTTCACAGTGAGTAAAGTCACTATTTCACCTGTCTCTAGACTTACAATGACAAATTACAGTGGTTTTATGTACCAACATGTTTAATATTAGATATATTCAAATGACAGAAGTCCTGTTTTATCACTTTTCACAAAAAGGTAAAGAACTTTTAACACATTTTGCTATAATCAAAGACATTGGATGGGGACTTTCTAGCCTTACAATGCAAATTTCCTTATTTGTATGTACCAACAAGGTTCATATTACGTATTTCCATAGGACAACCTTCGTACATTATCACTGTTCACAACTAGGCAAACAGCTTTTAACAATTGTTGGTATTACCAAAAGCATTGCGTGGTGGTTCACTATGCTTACACTGTACATTTTCCTATTTTTATGCACCAACCGGCTTCATATTGCATATTTCCAAACGACGAAGGTCATGTTTTATCACTTTTCACAGCTAGCTAACTCGATTTAAACACTTTTCAATTGACAAACGACATGTTTTATTAGTTTTCTATATTATCAGGTTATATGAAACCACATTACAATACGTTTACACTAAAAAAACATAATGCATTTAACCACTTTTCACAATTAGGCAAACCGCGTTTCGCAAATACCTTGCAATAACCCGGGTGATATCACATGACATTAGCCAAGGCCGATAGCTCCTGTTGTTACCCATGACAATGACCTAGGACACTACACCCTGTTAATAGCTCATCCGGATATCACCATACTAACAAGCCATACTAATATAATATTCGTTATTAACACCAACACTACTAAAAAAACCCTGATACAGGCCTATCTGGTTAGGAACAACTGACACATTTCTTACAACTAAATACCGATACAATATAAGAGGCGTTGTTGTTGGTTATGGTTTGCATATATTTCCCAGTTATAGACAAATATATACACCAAGCTAAACTCGACAATATATTTTTTTTAAAAGACAAGCACATATTAAAAAATACTGACAAATACAGAAAAGACATTCACAGACAAATTTAACAACGCAGGTTGCCTCATAATGGTTTATTGAATCATTTGAACGACATACATAGCGTAGTTAGAAAGGGGCATATGTTGGTGTCAGCATTTACTATCTATAAGAACAGCTTCAATTGGTTGTGTCGGTTGTCTAAACACTCAACCCAACGGATGGTCGTTTATAAAATATAAGTCGAAAGAAGTTCCCACAATGTTCTCCAGCTGATATTTGGTATTTGGCCGCGTATTCTGGACAACATTCATAGGGTCAGCTTCGTTAACTTTCTGAACAAAGAGGTCAAAGTCGTGTCTATTATTTATCAGCGCTGGGTACTCTAAAACAGCCGAATTGTTAACTGAGCCGTGAAAAAATCTTGCTTCTAATGTCTCTCGATGCCGTAATATCAAATGTTTGGAAAAGTTCACTTTGAACCGCTTAGTTTGGTCAGTGAACATGGGTCTTAGAACCTCATTCCAGTCTTGTATATGAGGTATCGTTGGGGGATGAAAAAACGTGTAAGTCGCGCTGGACTTACGAACTGTGATATGTGTATGTATAGTTGACCAATTATCGATATATATTTGCTGTATGTCTAATGGTAAACCAGCTAAAAAATCGAAGGGGGGTGAGTTAGGTGCCCGTGGTGTTAGTGCTCTTATGGTGCCGTTATTGTCTGGTATTAGTGGTTGTGGTGATAATGAAGGGACACTGTTTTCAGAGGTAGCAGACAGCGACAAGGACGATGTAATTTCCAAAACTGCTGTTAATGAAGAGCCAGTCATATGTGGGGGTGAAACTGATAACGTTAGTGGTATAACTGGCGCGGATGCATGACCAACACGTCCGTTCATTTGTTCTTGGTGTTTCTTTACGTGCCGCTGTAAAGACGCAATATCAGAATAGTCACGCTTACAAACAGAACAGTTATATCGACGCTTAATGTGCAAATTCTGACAATGTCTACGCAGTGTATAGACGCGTTTAAACTCTTTCCCACAAGTTTCACAGGCGTAGGCTTTGCTACCCGGGGCGACCTGGTGAAGATAAAACACAAAGATGTCAATAGGACAAACACATATATTTTAGTCGATGTAACAACCAAACCATAATAAAAGCATCGTTTAATAACAGAATATACGCAATAATACACACTAATTATAACCACACAGAGCTAATGCAGTGACAACCGGGCATGGTGGTTAGTTCGCTACATACCGACGAGGTAAGCAGCATAAAAACTAACATACATCATATAACAAAACAAAGGTATTACATACAACCAACGTACCGGTTGAACTGAAACCATAACGGCTAATTAAACAACAACAGAGGGTAGCTTTTCGGTTATCTATTATAACTCTGTAACACACTAGAAAACACGTTGGGTGTTGGTAGTTCAAAGAACACGACTTAATGAGACCACTAAGGACTGTCACGGATATTTATTAGCCCAGGGGAACCAAATTACTATTTTCACTAACCATAATCGCATGAAAAATTCTATATGTCTATGTACCAGTGAATTAGTTTTTTTAACTAGTCATAAGCGAACTTTTATCACACCAAGCAAATTCAACCACATCCCCTCCGCTTATCACTATAGCCACTAACACATACAAGGTGCCTAGTAATAAGAGGAGGGGATGTGGTTGAATTTGCTTGGTGTGATAAAAGTTCGCTTATGACTAGTTAAAAAAACTAATTCACTGGTACATAGACATATAGAATTTTTCATGCGATTATGGTTAGTGAAAATAGTAATTTGGTTCCCCTGGGCTAATAAATATCCGTGACAATCCTTAGTGGTCTCATTAAGTCGTGTTCTTTGAACTACCAACACCCAACGTGTTTTCTAGTGTGTTACAGAGTTATAATAGATAACCGAAAAGCTACCCTCTGTTGTTGTCTAATTAGCCGTTATGGTTTCAGTTCAACCGGTACGTTGGTTGTATGTAATACCTTTGTTTTGTTATATGATGTATGTTAGTTTTTATGCTGCTTACCTCGTCGGTATGTGGCGAACTAACCACCATGCCCGGTTGTCACTGCATTAGCTCTGTGTGGTTATAATTAGTGTGTATTATTGCGTATATTCTGTTATTAAACGATGCTTTTATTATGGTTTGGTTGTTACATCGACTAAAATATATGTGTTTGTCCTATTGACATCTTTGTGTTTTATCTTCACCAGGTCGCCCCGGGTAGCAAAGCCTACGCCTGTGAAACTTGTGGGAAAGAGTTTAAACGCGTCTATACTCTGCGTAGACATTGTCAGAATTTGCACATTAAGCGTCGATATAACTGTTCTGTTTGTAAGCGTGACTATTCTGATATTGCGTCTTTACAGCGGCACGTAAAGAAACACCAAGAACAAATGAACGGACGTGTTGGTCATGCATCCGCGCCAGTTATACCACTAACGTTATCAGTTTCACCCCCACATATGACTGGCTCTTCATTAGCAGCAGTTTTGGAAATTACATCGCCCTTGTCGCTGTCTGCTACCTCTGAAAACAGTGTCCCTCCATTATCACCACAACCACTAATACCAGACAATAACGGCACCATAAGAGCACTAACACCACGGGCACCTAACTCACCCCCCTTCGATTTTTTAGCTGGTTTACCATTAGACATACAGCAAATATATATCGATAATTGGTCAACTATACATACACATATCACAGTTCGTAAGTCCAGCGCGACTTACACGTTTTTTCATCCCCCAACGATACCTCATATACAAGACTGGAATGAGGTTCTAAGACCCATGTTCACTGACCAAACTAAGCGGTTCAAAGTGAACTTTTCCAAACATTTGATATTACGGCATCGAGAGACATTAGAAGCAAGATTTTTTCACGGCTCAGTTAACAATTCGGCTGTTTTAGAGTACCCAGCGCTGATAAATAATAGACACGACTTTGACCTCTTTGTTCAGAAAGTTAACGAAGCTGACCCTATGAATGTTGTCCAGAATACGCGGCCAAATACCAAATATCAGCTGGAGAACATTGTGGGAACTTCTTTCGACTTATATTTTATAAACGACCATCCGTTGGGTTGAGTGTTTAGACAACCGACACAACCAATTGAAGCTGTTCTTATAGATAGTAAATGCTGACACCAACATATGCCCCTTTCTAACTACGCTATGTATGTCGTTCAAATGATTCAATAAACCATTATGAGGCAACCTGCGTTGTTAAATTTGTCTGTGAATGTCTTTTCTGTATTTGTCAGTATTTTTTAATATGTGCTTGTCTTTTTAAAAAAATATATTGTCGAGTTTAGCTTGGTGTATATATTTGTCTATAACTGGGAAATATATGCAAACCATAACCAACAACAACGCCTCTTATATTGTATCGGTATTTAGTTGTAAGAAATGTGTCAGTTGTTCCTAACCAGATAGGCCTGTATCAGGGTTTTTTAGTCGTGTTGGTGTTAATAACGAATATTATATTAGTATGGCTTGTTAGTATGGTGATATCCGGATGAGCTATTAACAGGGTGTAGTGTCCTAGGTCATTGTCATGGGTAACAACAGGAGCTATCGGCCTTGGCTAATGTCATGTGATATCACCCGGGTTATTGCAAGGTATTTGCGAAACGCGGTTTGCCTAATTGTGAAAAGTGGTTAAATGCATTATGTTTTTTTAGTGTAAACGTATTGTAATGTGGTTTCATATAACCTGATAATATAGAAAACTAATAAAACATGTCGTTTGTCAATTGAAAAGTGTTTAAATCGAGTTAGCTAGCTGTGAAAAGTGATAAAACATGACCTTCGTCGTTTGGAAATATGCAATATGAAGCCGGTTGGTGCATAAAAATAGGAAAATGTACAGTGTAAGCCTAGTGAACCACCACGCAATGCTTTTGGTAATACCAACAATTGTTAAAAGCTGTTTGCCTAGTTGTGAACAGTGATAATGTACGAAGGTTGTCCTATGGAAATACGTAATATGAACCTTGTTGGTACATACAAATAAGGAAATTTGCATTGTAAGGCTAGAAAGTCCCCATCCAATGTCTTTGATTATAGCAAAATGTGTTAAAAGTACTTTACCTTTTTGTGAAAAGTGATAAAACATGACTTCTGTCATTTGAATATATCTAATATTAAACATGTTGGTACATAAAACCACTGTAATTTGTCATTGTAAGTCTAGAGACAGGTGAAATAGTGACTTTACTCACTGTGAAAACTACGAAAAACAGCATGTCTAGCTGTGAAAATAGATAAAACATGAACTTTGTCGTTTGGAAATATGCAATATGAAGCCGGTTGGTGCATAAAAATAGGAAAATTTAAAATGTAAGTCTAGTGAACCACCACGCAATGCTTTTGGTAATACCAACAATTGTTAAATGCTGTTTGCCTAGTTGTGAACAGTGATAAAACATGCCTTCTGTCATTTGAATATATGTAATATTAAACATGTTGGTACATAAAACCACTGTAATTTGTCCTTGTAAGTCTAGAGACAGGTGAAATAGTGACTTTACTCATTGTGAAAACTACGAAAAACAGCCTGTCTAGCTGTCAAAAGTGATAAATGCGTTGTGTTTGTTATGTTGTTAATGGCAACGTACTGAAAAATAGCTTTGTATGGTATCATAACTTAGACATGTGATAAAACATAACGAAAATCACTCAATTCGGATTGTGTAATTGCAAAAATAGTAATGACTGTTGAAAGCACACAAATGAAACAGGGTAAATGTGTTATCCTGTTTGTGCAAAAATACTGAAATATGGGTTTGTATGGTATCTAATTTAGATAAATACTGATAAAACATAACGAACATCACTAAAATTGATAAATACCGCAGGCCCACAAATAAAAACATGCTAAATGTGTTATATTGTTAGTGGCAGCGTACTGAAAATGGTTTCTTTTGGTATGATAACATAGTAAAATTGGGTTGGTTACTTGTGAAAAAAAAAAAAATTTAAATGATGTACTTACACAAATTTAAAAAATGGAACCGTGTTTTGTATCTAAATGTCGTGAAATGGGCAACTGTAAGTATTGAAAAGAGATAAATACTGTCTGATCACACTGAAAGCTACCACCAACTTGCCTAATTGTGAAAAAGTGATAAGTGATTATCCAACAGATAAAAACATGTCAAAAGTTGTTATGTTGTTAATGGAAACGTACTGAAAAATAGCTTCGTATGGTATCATAACTTAGACATCTGATAAAACATAACGAAAATCACCCAATTCGGCTTGTGTAATTGCAAAAATAGTAATAACTGTTGAAAGCAAATAAATAAAACATGGTAAATGTGTTATGATGTTTGTGCAAAAGTACTGAAATATGGGTTTGTATGGTATCTAATTTAGATAACTACTGATAAAACATAACGAACATCACTAAAATTGATAAATGCCGAAGGCCACAAATAAAAACATGGCAAAATGTGTTATGTTATTAGTGGCAACGTACTGAAAAATGGATTCTTTTAGTATGATAACATAGTAAAAGTGGGTTGATTACTTGTGAAAAAAACTGTAAATGATGTACTTACACAAATTTAAAAAAAAATGTGTTATAATGTTTGTGTAAAAGTACTGAAATATGTTTCGTGTGGTATGATAATTTAGACAAATGATAAAACATAATGAAAATCACTAAAAGCAGATTGGTTAATTGTGGAAAATGGTACATGGTACAGTCACACAAATACAAACACGATAAAATTTGTCATGTTGTTACTGCAAAAATACTGAAATGTATTTTCGTATGACAATTTAGACAACTATTAAAATATCGAAAATCCGTATAAGTGGCTTATCTAGTTGTGAAAAAACACCAATAAATGTTAAGTTTACACAAATAAAACTTCTCAAATGTACTATGTTGTTAGTGAGAAAGGGCTGAAATGTGTTTTCGTGTGACTTGTTAATTTCGACATCTGATAAACACGCCGTTTGCGCTAATGAAATATGTTAATAAGAACCCTTTTAGTAGAGAAAAATAACTCAAAACACAGAGAGAACATAATTGAAGCTGCACATGAGAACCTAGTTTAAGACTCTAGCGAAAATATACTAAGAATATATTGGACCAAAGTAGACCCTGTTAGAAGTTAGTGAGACCATAATGATAATATGGTAGAACATAGTTGAAGAGCATACAGAGACCATCAAGCGACCATGGGTGAAGCGGGGCCTGAGAGAAGACTGTTTGGAGAATATTAGCTTTTGTGGTGTATATATGGCATGAGTTTTACATTAGTATGGTCAGGATTGGCCAATGTGAGAACAACTTTAACATAACCATAAAATAATGAGAACTATTGGCCAAAGGCACAGAATAATGTTTGCAGAATATTTTCTTTTGTGGTGTCAATATGTTACGAGTTTTACATTTTCATGGTCAATATTTTACAATTTGAGAACCACTTGAATATAAGTATAAAATAATGAGAACCGTTGGCCAAAGGTACAGAAGTATGTTTGCAGAATATTAGTTTTTGTGTTGTCTATATGTCTCGGGGGGTTTACATTGTTATGGTCAGTATTTTACAATTTGAGAACCACTTGAATGTAAGCGGAAATCCCAAACATACCCACTAAACAAAATAAGGTCATGTTAATGTTAATACCCAGCAAAATCACCCCCACCGGCATAAGTGGGGGAAGGTGTGGTTATGCTAACCTCATTCACTGGACGTGGCAGTGGAAATGTTCTTTATCGTGACTGTAATTATATTGCATTTGGCAGTTTTACAATCTGAACTTTGCGTGATCTTTCACATGTGGTTTAAAATTGGGTCGTTTTATATAAAAGATAGTGTCATAAATAAATTTCAGTAGAAAAACCACAACATACCCACTAATCAGATACAGTTATAACATGTTAATACGCAGCAAACTCAACCCCATAGACACAAGTGGGGGGAGGTAGGGTTATGCCGATCTCATTCGCTGGAAGGTGCAGTGGAAATTTTCTCTATCACGAGCCCCGCTCATTGTGTCAGCCTAACAGCTAAAGAAAAACTGCCACTACCAAGCACCCACTCACATACACGTGCCTTTAACCGCTCTTACAGCATCCATACCTTGTTTTTATTACCATCGCCACAACACCCCAGACACGACCATGTGTTAATTACACTGTTCTGGCTAGTTTCCGCGAGTGTAATTATTTTGCATCTGGCAGTTTTATGATCTGAACTTTGCGTGCTCTTTCACATGTGGTTTAAAATTGGTTCGTTTTATATAAAAAGATAGTACCATAAATAAATTTCAGTGGAAAAACCACAAAATAGCCACTAAACAAATACGGTCATAACATGTTAATACTAACCAAACGCAGCCCCACCGACACAAGGGGGAGAGATGGGGCTATGTAGACCTCATTCACTGGAAGGTTCAGTGGAAATTATTTTTATCACGAATCCAGCTCATTGTATCAGCATAACAACTAAAGAAAAACTGTCACTACCAAGCACCCACTCACATACACGGGCCTTTAACCACTCTTACCGCATCCATGCCTTATTTTTATTACCATCTCCACAACACCCCAGACACGACCATGTGTTAATTACACTGTTCTGGCTAGTTTCCGCGAGTGTAATTATATTGCATCTGGCAGTTTTATGATCTGAACTTTGCATGCTCTTTCACATTTGGTTTAAAATTGGTTCGTTTTATATAAAAAGATAGAACCATAAATAAATTTCAGTGGAAAAACCACAAAATAGCCACTAAACAAATAAGGTCATAACATGTTAATACTCACCAAACGCAACCCCACCGAAACAAGTGGGAGAAGGTGGGGTTTTGCAGACCTCATTCACTGGAAGTCGCAGTGGAAATTTTTTTCTTTATCACGAGCCCAGCTCCTTGTAGCACCAAAACAAATAAAAGGAAAATTCCACTACCAAATAACAGACCCACCCCACACACATTCGCATCATTAGATACACAATTTCCCCGGATTCGGCCACCGCGAGTGCGTATCGCTCCGGGCCACACTCCGCCGCCGGTCGGTTCGGCCGGTTTCGATTTCCGTCATATGGGATGTGCGGGCACACTCAGTACATTCAGCCGCACACTCGACACATTCACATCTCATTATTATATAAGGTATATATTAGCCGGATAAGTACCAGGTGACAACCTTTACCCGACTTTTGTATGACACGTTTATTGTTATTTGGGCTATATTAAAGCCCGTTATGTAACAGCACGGGGCATGGTGCCACCTTTGCACGATCACTCCGTATCCAGTATATTGTTATATGAGTTAAGTATTGTTCGGTTATGTAACATGACGTAACATGACGCCCATTTACACGGTCTCTCCAGGCCGAGTATAATGTTATATGGACTATAAAAAAGCACACTCGTGTCGAGTGTATTATCCGGTTATGTAACATGGCACGACCTTTGCACGCCCTCTGCACGACCTGCACGACCTCTGCACGACCTGCACGACCTCTGCTTATCACCCTTATCCGGAGTATTTTGTTATATGGGCTATATGACTTATCATGGCATATCATGTCATATCATGTCATATCATGTCATATCATGTCATATCATGTCATATCCGGGGGTCGTTCCATGCATCATATACTGTTATCGTAACATAACCTTACAAAATGTTTTCGACAAGGTACTGGAGAGGATAATCGCTAGAAGACTGGCCTTCGATTTGGAAAATAGAGGTTTACTTCCTGACACTCTAAGTGCATACAGACCGGGAAGAGAAACGACCACCAATGCGGCAATCCTTGTCTATGACATCTACTAGGGCTTTTAGTTTTAGGCAAAGGAAGAAACAGTGATCGTCACAATCGATCTAGAAGATGCTTACAAAAGAGTCAGCTTCGGTCAGCTGATGCATTTGCAAAGTGAACTCAGCATCGACTTGAATTTGTTGATAATGGATAGCAATCGTGCTAATGTCCAGACTTTTTGCTCTGACATTGAGATCCTGGACATCAGTGATCAAGACTATTGCTACAGGGATCGCCACTATCACCTGTACTCTTTAACGTCTACACATACAAAATAGAGCAGCATCAGTAGGTAGACTCGACAAGATACTAACATATGCGGACGACATCTTGTTGTATACTCACGGCAGAAACAGAATTGACATGATTGATGGCGTCTAAAGTAATCTAGAACATTTGTCACTCTGGTGCACTGTCTACAAGGCAGTCATAAGTCCCACCACGGCAAAGATAGTCTGGTTCTCACTGAATAACAACATGGTCACAGACACAGTACCAGCAGCCACCTGCATGGGCATCGACATTGACAGTGAGTAGACTATGATATATCTAGGCATCACTTTTGATAGAAGTCTATCTTTCACGAAACATGTGGACAAGTCATTCAGAAATCTTGGAATGGTGTCAGTGCAGTCAAAATCATGACATCTGCAGAGATGCCTCAGCGAACCCTTTTTCACATGAGAGCTGTCCTAGGATGCACAAGAGATACACCTATCGCGACCATGATGTTTCTCCTAGACCTACTAACGAGCACCAAACCAAGACATAAAATAGTTCAGGTTAAAGAATACTTTAAACTCGCCAATAATAATCATAACCTCTTACAACAATCTCTAG
The DNA here is from genome assembly GCA_034231615.1 of Meghimatium bilineatum. NCBI lineage: Eukaryota > Metazoa > Mollusca > Gastropoda > Stylommatophora > Philomycidae > Meghimatium > Meghimatium bilineatum. The sequence goes on from CM067322.1 coordinate 71,717,032, forward strand.
ACAACACAAAAGGAAGGCGTATCAAGAGAGGAAGGTCTTGGATGGCAGAAGCAGAAGATATCTTACTAGCCAATGTGTTGGTTGTACGAGGAAAGAAGATACAGGATAGAATTAACTAGTGTATTCATGACTACACTACGAGAAGACGAGGAGGAGGTCGAACGAGACAATGTACATATTCAGAGAATGGTAGAAATGGGAGTGACTAGAGGCGATGGGAGAAAATGATCTCTCTCTCCGGAAAGATCAGAAGAACGCGTAATCAGCAAACTGGGACACTTTGCTTATACAATTTTAGATGGTTGATGGAACGGCAAGCAGAGCATATATGGGAATGCCCCCCAGTGCTGTGACGCTTGTTCCTAATCAAGAATCGTTATTTTTCGTACACAGTGTAGTTTTTGTTTAAAACAAACCGATTAGATTAATCTAGATCATTTGTGTTCATAATTCGAAGAATTGTTTCCCCGTAAAGTCAAATATTTTTCCTATCTCTAAACCCTTCAAGATGATACATGATGTGCGTTATATTCTGCATGTATTCCTTTTCTTCTTCTGCGCTCGCTCTCAAACTCCTGCATTTCCTATACCGGAAATACACTTGCAGAGAGAAAGAGTTCAGTACCTGATGGGCTCAGGCGCTGTTGGGACAATGTCGCTCATCTCGAGAACGCCTTGCTCTCAAACGCGTGGTGTGAGACTCAAACTTGTACGAGGGGTTCACGATGTCTGTGAACGACGCCTCGGGTAGGAGGGCGAACGAGCCAGGGTCCAACTCTGCTGGCGAGTTCTTCCTCATACGGAACCAGGCACGCGGATGAGAAAAGGTTCAGTACCCGATGTACACAGGCAGAGTTCGTCCAATTGCACGAGATGGGTTTATAGACGGTGGAGCACCTCGTGCCAGATAGACGCGCTCGACAAGCGTCTCTGACATTGAGACCTGAACAGGTATAGAGGCACTACACACCAGCGTGGCCGGCGACAGATACACAGGCTGTCACGGACTAGGGACCAAACCCGAAATAAAGGAATGACGAAAACGGATGTGCTGGACCTCGGACGTCCTGACCACAAGTGGCCAACCGGGGTGCAAAAAATCACAGTTTTACTGTGGAACTTGCAGAACAACGTACTTCACGCTCCCTGACGGAAATCACACGAAATATTCGTTGTGGTTATTTGAGAGCGAACGCTGAAGAAGAAGAAGAAGAAACTCCCGCATATTAGCAGGACGTAGTCCGAAGAACGGAATACGTTGTGTCATGGTTTACAGCATTGATGCGATATCTGTGCCTTTTGGCCTGTCACATCGGACTTCAGCATGTCGTTGGGTAATCTTGACCCTATATGGAATAGGACAGCCAACTCACCCCATAGCCTCCTTAGTCACCTCTTACGACATGCACGGAAGCTAAACAGTGCTGCTGTTCTTTGCTTCCCTCTCGGGCCATGACAACACACGGGCGAGCATATGCTTAAATTTGTAAAAACAATTTGTGCTCACAAAATTGAGTAAATAAAATATATGTGTGCGTATTTACAAGGTATATTTTTCTGATTTAGTTTCACGTAAGTTAGTTTCCTAAAGTTAAATAAGCAATTTTGACATCACTTTAGTTTCTTATTGTATTCAGTGTTTGACCAAGTACACTCAATCCGCCCAAGCCACACATTGCATAGCAAAAGATACTACACCCATAGAAGCATTATTATATAACTTTTCCTAATTGCTATTTCTAAAGACAGTGTGCATACATAAACCTAACACACTTTCAATATTTAGTAAATATATTTTACCATCATCATCATCATCAAGTGCCGTCTCCGCAACGAAGGTTGGCTGCAACGTATCTCCAACATCTCCTGTCTCTTGTCTTGGTGGTGCACTCTGCTAGACTGTAACCTGTCCATCGTGTAATGTTACTCTCCCACGTGTATCTCTGCCTACCTCTTGCTCGCTTCCCTTTGACTTTACCCTCAAGTAAGGTCTTCAATAGGGTGTCATGTCTTTTAATGTGTCCAAAGTATTTTATTTGCCTGATCTTTATTTCTCTTAGTAGTTCTTTCTTCATATTAAGTGTCTTTAGCACCTCTTTATTTGTTTTCTTCTCTTTCCATGATGTTCTCCCTATTCTTCTATATACCCACATCTCAAAGGCATCAATTTTGTCTTCTAATTGTTTATTTAGTGTCCATGTTTCTGAGCCATACATTAATATGGAATAGATGTAGCATTTTATAATTCTCATTTTTAACTTGTTTGTAATTTGTTTAGATATTAATAATTTCCTCATGCCATTGAAGGTACTTTTAGCCATTCCTATTGTCCTTTTAACTTCTGTTTCACATCTGCCATCATTTGTGCAATGCCGTCTTAACCCATAGGCCCATTGGGCATTTGCCCGGGGGCCCACGAGCATAGGGGGCCCCATGCGAATATTTTGTAGGGTTATGGAAAACCCGTATAAAATTTAGTATTATTTTATAAAATTCTCATAATTTTGTGTTTATATGCGAACGGGCCCTTTAAGTTTATCAATCACTTCCAACCTTGAACCTGAACCAATGTTCAGGAATGTCATTTACCACATTCTGTAGATTGAGGTTCAATCCCTATAATTATTTTCCCTTCAAAGAAAAGCTTTATCGCAAGTTATGGAAATTTTGGGCCCGGAATAGCAATGCCTGTGGCTGACGGGTAAATAAAACCTGTTTTTCCTGTAAAGATACCATCTGCACAGCATTTATACTTCTGGAATCTCATTTGGGTGTTTTCATTGTGAGTTGCTGATCCTAATTCCCAAAGTCTGGACATTGGTAATTTAAACCAGCCACTGAGTAATAAATATGTCAGGTCTGAAACGCCTCCTAGAGAGAACTGTGGGAACAAGAAAATAATTGTCCTCATTCCAAAAATAATTATTTTCTCCCAACTGAAGAGTCCCTTTATGGATTAAACTGATCCACCTAGAAAGACGTCTCATTCAAACAAAACTTGCGTCCACGTACGTCGACTATGTGAGTAAATGCGATTTTCTATATTATATATGTGTGTCTACTAAAAAATGTGACCCAGTACTCTTTTATTTATCATCATCAAGTGCCGTCTCCGCAACGTAGGTTGGCTGCAACAGATCTCCAACATCCCGTCACTTGTTTCGGTGGTACACTCTGCTAGACTGTAACCTGTCCTTCTTTCGATGTTACTCTCCTACTTGTATCTCTGTCTACCTCTTGCTCGCTTCCCTTTTACTTGACCCTCAAGTAAGATCTTCAATAAAGTGTCATGTCTTTTAATGTATCCAAAATATTGTATTTGTCTGATCTTTATTTCTTCATATTAAGTGTTTTTAGCACCTCTTTATTTGTTTTCTTCTCTTTCCATGATGTTCTCCTTATTCTCCTATATACTCACATCTTAATTCTGCCTTATAATTGTTTATTTACTGTCCATGTTTCTGATCTATACATTAATATAGAATAGATGTAGCATTTTATAATTCCCATTTTTAACTTGTTTGTAATTTGGTTAGATGTTACTTCTTTCCTCATGTCATTGAAGGTCCTTTTGACCATTCCTATTCTCCTTTTAACTTCTGTTTCACATCTGCCATCATTTGTGACTATGTGTCCAAGATATTGATAATGTTTCACGTGTTGTAGTTTCTCTCCATGTATGTTTATGTTTAGCTCTTGTTCTTTTGTGTCCTTGCTGATTATCATGGTTTTTGTTTTTTGGATATTTATATCAAGTTCATATTGATTACTTGATTTATTGACTTGATTTATTATTCTTTGTAGTTCATGTTCACTTTCTGCTAAAAGAACAGTGCCATCTGCATATCTCAGGTTGTTTATTATTTTCCCATTGATCTTGAGTCCTGGTATTTCTTCTATATTTTTTAAGATATTCTCTGTGTAGATATTAAATAGGCTTGGTGATAAAATGCATCTTTGTCATACCCCTCTTCTTATTTCTATGTATGGTGAGTAGCTGTTTTCACACCTTATTGGTGCAGACTGTTCCCAATATATATTTCTAATTAGTCTGATGTCTTTTCCATCTATGCGTATTTCTTGAAGACATTTTAATAATTTTTCATGGACTCTGTCAAAGGTCTGGTTGTAGTCTATGAAGCAAATGTAGACTGTAGATGCTTTTTTTGGACTTCTATATATTTATCTATCGCTAGTCGGTACTAAGTATAGCTTCTCTGATTCCTTTGTTTTTCCTAAAACCGAATTATTCTTCACCGACCTCCATGTCTATCTTGTTTTTAATCATTTCATGTATTATCTTGAGCAGTATTTTAGTTAAATGATACATTGGACGTATTGTTCTATATTCAGTACAGTTGACAGCTTTAGGCTTCTTAGGTAAAGGTATGAATATTGATGATGCTAGGTCTTTAGATATATGGCCTGTTTCATATATGTCATTGCAAAGTCTGTGATAATATCCACACCAAATTCATTTAGATTTTTTAAATTATGTCTGCTGTTACGTTGTTGGAACATGCAGCCTTTCCGCATTTTAATGATTTTATTGTATTTTCATGGACACTAACAAATTAAAAGAGAGAAAGCTTGCTACTTATAGATTGAGATGCACAAGAAAAGCTGGAAACCGAACAAGAAGAGACCATGCGAGGAAAGAAATTACAAATACTGTTACCCAAGACTTAGCCAAAATGCAGAATGGTGGCAGCTGGAGGACCTTTTTAAAAAATGCTCCTCCTTGTTGGTCATGACCCTCGATATTCTTTATGGTTTTTATTGTCAAACGCCTTATTGAAACATGCTGGAGTGCAAGGTACGAAGCCATAACGATCATGAAAATCTTCCAGAGGTTTGCCATTTCGTGGCGAAAATCAGATTATTGGATCAGCAAATAATGGTAACTATTTAGGTATACTATAGCTACTGAGTGAATTTGATCCTTTCCTGGAGGAACATCTCAAAATATATGGAAATCCTGGAAGAGGAAATACGTCATATTTATCTGCCAATATTTGTGAGGAATTTATTGATTTAATGGGACAACAGGTTCTTGGTACTATTCTTGAAGAAGTAAAAGAGTCAAAGTATTATTCAATGAGTGTAGATTCTACTCCAGACATCTCACACATAGATCAATTGACATTTACTGCACGATACATTAATTAAAGGATGCGAACCTGTGGAACGTTTCTTGATGTTCATCCCCATCTTTTCTCATGGGTCAAAGGATTTAACAGACACTGTTGTCGATTTTCTTAAAGAGAACAAAATTCCACTATCAAACTGCCGTGGCCAATCATACGATAATGCGTCAAATATGTCTGGACGATACACTGGATTGCAGGCACGTATTCATGAACTGAATGAGTTTGCCATCTATGTCCCCTGTGCAGGACACAGCCTGAATTTGGTGGGAGTAAAATCTGCAGAGTGTTATCTACAGTCTATAAAATTCTTTGACTTTGTTCAGCATCTGTATACATTTTTTGCTGGTTCTACTCATCGCTGGAATGTATTGACATCATATTTAGAAAAAGATGTTGTGGTCAAGCGTCTGTCTGACACGTTGGTCAGCACATTTTGATGCTGTTCATGCTTTGTGTAGGGGTTTCGATAAAATAAAACATGCACTGGATTCTATATCAGGTGACAATGAACAGCAAGTGACAACAAGGCGAGAGGCAGACGGTTTGAGCAAAAAAATGGACCACCTTGAAACAATATTTCTTACAATTCTTTGGAAGGGCATTCTAGAAAGGATGAATACAACAAGCAAAGTTTTACAATCAAAGGATGTGAACATCTTAGTTGCCACAAATCTTCTTGTGTCGCTGAAAAGCTATCTTCAGGAAACTAGAGACAAATTCACTGAATATGAATTCAAAGCCAGAAGTATGTGTCCAGATGCCGATTACAGTGATGGAAAAAAAACGGGAACGAACCCGAAGTGTGCGTTTTAGTAGATATGATAGGCCAGGAGAAGAGTTACTTCTAAATAAGTCCGAAAAGTTCAAGGTAGAAACTTTTCTCCCTATTCTAGACACTTTAATCATTGAACTAACAAGACGTGCAGAGGCGTATTCACAAATTGGAAATCTGTTTTCTTTCTTGGGTGAATTAAAAACCATTACTTCTGATGCACTAAAGAAAAAATGCGAACATCTTGCCAATACGTACCACAAGGACTTGAGTTATGACGACTTTTTAAATGAATGTGAGCATCTCAAGCATTACATGGTTTTGATGAAAATTGCGAGACTCTACCTGCACTGTACAGAAAAATAATTTCGGACAATTTAAAATCTGTTTTTCCGAACATTGAAATTGCACTCAGAGTGTTCATGTGCATGATGGTGAGCAACTGTACAGGAGAACGTTCTTTTTCAAGACTTAAACTTATAAAAAATCAGCTTCGTAGTACAATGGGACAGCATCGTTTGAACTGGCTTTCACTCATAAGCATAGAAAATGACATCCTGAAGACCATTGACTTCAAGCCGATAATAAAACAATTTTCTGAAAAGAAATGTCGCAAACGCTTGTTATAATAAAGTACCGTACTGAAATTTGTCTAATTTAAGAATTTTTTTTTCTATTACGAATTTTAATACCTTTGTTTGACCTTGTGTAATAGATGTTATATGTTATGGCGCTTATTATTTAAAAAACATATGTAAATATCTGTTTTTGTGTGTAAATTTTTTTGTTTTTGCAAATATCATATGTAATACTATAAAACATGTAAATAAAATCTCTTTTCTCTGTTTTTCATGTTTAATGTTGATTATAGTTGCAGCTGTCTATATATCTATCTATCTATCTATCTATCTATACGCTGTGTCCCTTGTTTGCCTTGCAGCGTCAGGGGTGGAAGAGTTCTCTGGAGATGGCCTTCTTGTGTGCTGTTTGTAAGCTTGTTCCTGTGGCTTCTTTGATTTCTGTGATCCATCTTTTACATGGTCTGCCTCTGGCTTTATAACCGTTATGTCTATGTGTCATGGCCATTTGTGGCCTGCTATATGTCGGTAGTCTGGAAGCGTGTGAAAACCACTTGATCTGCTGTCTTTTGATGTGTTCCAATACTGGTATTGTTTTGGTTATCTGTCTGATGTTATCGTTTCTAATTCTATCTCTTAATGACACTCCGAGTATTCTTCGTAGACATGTCATTTCTGTTGTCACTATTTTTCTTTTGTCTTGTGCTGTCAGTGTCCAGGTTTGGCACTGGTAGCATAGTGATGCAGCTGTACAGCATGTTTTAACAATTTGGTTGAAATGAGTATAGTGACAATAAAATAAATAATACATTATTTTTAATATTATCAACCATTTATTTTTTTTTATTCCTGCGGGAGGGGGGGCACTCTTTCTTTGCCGAGGGGCCCAACACTATTTCTTTGCCCGGGGGCCCTAAATGGTGTAAAGACGGCTCTGCATTTGTGACTATGTGTCCAAGATATTGATACTGTTTTACTTGTTGTAGTTTCTCTCCCTGTATTTTTACCATGGGAAATCATAAATAGTGTCTAGATGGTTAATAAACACACTAGTTAAATGGTGTATTAGAGGGTTCATAAACACACTAGTCAAATGGTGTCATAGAGGGTTAATAAAGACACGAGTCAAATGAAATTTGATGTTTTATTAAATTTAGAGTAATACACTGATGATCTAGTTTTCGAAGTTATATAATTACCCAATACTTCAGAAAGTAGGTAAGTATATGCTTATCTCCTGCTTGAACTTTGGGACGATGGTTGTGAGTAGCTAGGTCGGGAATATTCTACAGCTTCATTACCCATCCATATATAAGGCACATCCTTAAATTCATACATTTCCTGAGCTTTCATCACTGGTTTTACCTTGATTTCTAATATTTTATAGTTAACCTGCAGGTAGCCTGTAAGTGCCATGACTTTTGGAAAATTCACGTAGTAATCGGAAGTGCGCACGATCGGCTGGATAAGCTTGATTTGATGGTCAATGTCAACTCTGAGTGCGTCTTCGTAATTATGATCGATGTAGACACCATGAATCTGTCCCCTTTTGTTGACACCAAAATATGCTCCACCTCCATTAGAGTTAAGAAAAGCACATATAAGTTTTCCTACCAATACTCTGAAGCCCCTGTGAAAAAAATGTATATTCTTAGTTTCAGATAATCCAAATATGACGTGATATTTATTCTGTGAAAAGACTTGGGAATTAATATTACTGTTTCAATTTGAGCATTGTATTTTTTTTTTTTAATTCTTACAATTTATTGAATAAAGTGGAAACCAAAAAAGATAACATTTTTTTGCTATAATTTTATTTCTTAACAGAAATAAACGAAATTAAATGGAGATCGTCAATAAAACAGCGTTAGTTAAATTAGCTGGGAATCAGAACAAAGCTATGATTATTGCATGACATAATAGGATATGAATATAGGAAAATTTGTTGAGGGATAAAGACAAATGTATTCAACTATAATAGTTGAGTTAGGTGGGGATATGAACACAACAATAATAGTTGAGTTAAATGGGGATCGGAACACAACAATAATAGTTGAGTTAAATGGGGATCGGAACACAACAATAATAGTTATGTTAAATGTGGATCTGAGTACAATATATATTGTTGAGTGAAGTATAGGTTAAACAAAACAGTTGTTTGGGATGCGAACTAAACTATAATTCGTGAGTGGATACACAACAATAATTATTTAGCTACATTGAGACCTGAACAAATACTTTAGTTATTGTATGTTTTCCTTGGAAGAATCGCTCACTATGAGGCTTTCTATGGGCTGTGGAAATAAAGGCCGCTTTGCTATAGCAGATGCCGTGACATGTACAGGAAGGATTTTGATTGTACCACCAAAAGAAAAATTTTAGTCCCAACCGTGAATGGAACTTGAAGAATGGACCTCAAAGGTTTGAGAGCAGCGTTCTAACCACACAACAATGCGCACATGGGAACAAATACTATAGAGTTAAATAGAGATTTTGAAGAAAGAATAATTGTTGAATTAAATATGAATTTGAAGGGGGGAAAACGATGAATGTTGATTTAAAGTAGGATCTCAACAGAATCATGAGTCTTAAATCATGCCAATCTAAATAGAACAACATAAAGTGAAATGGATGTCTGGAAAAGAAACAACCATAATGACTACTTAACGAAATGGAGATCTGAGAAATTCAACGATTTTTGTTTCAAATAAAGGTCTGACAAACTCAACGATCGTTGATTGAAATGGAAATCTGATACACTCACAAACTCAACGATTATTAATTGAATTGGAGATCTGACTAACTCAACGACTTTTGTTGAAATGGAGATCTAACAAACTGAATCAATTTAAAAAGAGGTTTGACAAAGTCAAGGAATGCTGATTGAAATAGAAGTCTGACAAACTCATAAATTGTTGATTAAATTGGAGATCGGACATACGCAACGAACGTTGATTGAATTGGAGATCTGACATACTCAACGAACGTTGATTGAATTGGAGATCTGACATACTCAACGAACGTTGATTGAAATGGAGATCTGACATACTCAACGAACGTTGATTGAATTGGAGATCTGACATACTCAACGAACGTTGATTGAATTGGAGATCTGACATACTAAACGAACGTTGATTGAATTGAGATGGGATATAGAGTCAACTATACGTGAATTGAGATCTGACATACTCAAAGATTGACGAAAATGGCGACCGGAGTAACTAAACGATTGTTGAGTGAAAGGCAATCAACTCAACAATTATTAAATGAAACGGAAAATTTAATAACTCACCGATTTTTGTTTGAATGAGAGATCTAACTAAGGGATTATTTGGTGGCATGGAAATATGAATAATGCAACATTTGTTTTGTGAAATGACGATCTGACCAAGACGATCACTTTGAGTTAAAATCCAGATATGAAGAGCAGTAGGCTATGTGTGTATGTGTCATGTGATGTATTCTCTCCAGAACGTTGTCTTCCCAGAGAACTCCCTGAACCCTTCTCTATCTTGGGCGATGCGATTTTCAATTTTTCAACGAATGTTCAACGACGTATTCATGTTATCTTTATTGTCACCAGTTCAACGTCTTCTTGGTCTGCCCTTTCTCCTCCCAGGTTCTCTGCCCTCCATTATTTGTCTTTCTAAACAGCTGTGTCTCTTTATATGACCAAACAGGTTAAAGTTTTCTTTTTGCTGTTGTGTTTAGTAACCAACACTCTGGAATCTTCAATGTGTGTATAATATCTGAGTTTCTCTTTTTTTATCTTCCATGATATTCTAAGTATCTTTCTGTAGCATTTCATCTTAAAGGCGTTGATCTACTTCTCCGCTGTTGTACTTAGGGTCCATGTTTCACAGACGCATGTTGCAACCGGAAAAAATACAAGTTGGTAGCATTAGCATTTTCATTTCTATTTTGTTGTTTTTCCATATGTTTTCCAACCGTGTAATTTTACAATATGCCATTGCCAATCTCTTCCTTATCTCTGCCATGCAATCTCCTGCACCGTTGATGTGTGTTCCTAAGAAGAGCAGTATAGTCAAATTAATATTAAGGATTTTAAAAATATATTTCAACAGTGCAAGGGTTTTAAAAACAGTGCAACGGAGATCATAACAATATCACACACGCTAAGTGAATAAAGGTATACTGATATCATAGCAATATCACAAATGCTAAGTGAATAATAAATTGAGATGCAACAAAACAGGAAGTAAAACTTGCACAGTTTCTACTCATATGTAAAACATGGACTAATTTTAAAACAAAGAAACAATACATGTCTAAAATGTACAAAATAGACACACAGTGATCAACACTTCTGTACCTGAGATCGTATATTAAAATATGTCCCATATCAAAGTAGAAATGTGTTTCATGCCACTCTAGTAGCTGCAGACGATGATAGAAGTTCACTCCGGGATAGAAGCACGGAACAATCAAAGCAGTTGAAGTTTTAGCATCAAGTTTAATGACTGGCTCAGACTGCTCTACTATTGTTGAAGTAGAAGTGGGTAACTCGGATGTTGACGTCCCTACATTGGCTGTAATATTTTCCCTCGATTTGGAGACCCCCAACGTTTTGTCAAATTCGACAGAAGAAGAGGAGCTGCTGTCTGATCCTGACAGACTCATCAGTTCAAAATACTGCTCGCCGAGATTCGAGTCCTTGACAGCTCGTTCATGCTGTTTTAACATGGAACATGCTTCATCGACTAGAGGATTGTAGACCTTCACGAAATGGTGGCTGTCGTGTTCTTGAACTACCATTAGTTTTGAGAAACCATTGAGTGACTGTTGGTATATTGATACACATTTTTGTCAGAAAATGAGTGATAAAGATAAACAGTTATATGTTACCATTAATACCAATCTAATAGGTCGGACAGATAAGTACAGCCCTGTTGATCTAACAGCTCCTGGAGATTGCATTGTACCAAGATTGCCATCAAGCAGCCACAAATTGTCATAGATGGTGATCTAAAATCCTAATCAACAATAAATTATCCCTGGATCAAGAAATAAGCATCAGGATTGACTACGTATCTACAAAAATTAACAAAACTGGTATGGGGAATATAATATTAACAATAACAACTAAACTCCTGACTTGTGTTCGCGGCAGTACCCTCCTCTACGGCTGTGAAACATAGGCAACCTATATATATATCAGGAGAGACGACTAAACAGCTTTCATATGCAGGGCCTACGTAGAGTTCTTGGAGTTATGTGGCTGGATAAAATCATTAGATCTGATGTGTTGGAAAGGATATACAATACCACAGTATTATCTATGCTCAGTGCGCTGCTTCAAATATCTGTGACACAATACGAGGATATAAGATGGCAGAATATAGAAAGATCTACTTTATGGAGAATTACAGTCTGGGAAGAGATCTCACTGTCTACCTCTACTTCGGTACAAAGACACATGCAAACGAGATTTGCGTGATTCAGGCATTCATACGCAATCATGGGAACAGGATGCCATTGATGGTGTTGCATGAAGGGAAAATAATCAGGAATAGTATAAAGACAAAAGAGAAAGTTATAACAGTTAGTTCAAGAGCTGCACATCTAAGAAGACACACAACAGCACACGATGGTGCAAGCCGACATGTGATTTCTTGTATATACTGTGGAAGAATCTTTGTAGCTCAGATTGGTCTTGTGAGTCACATCCATTATTGCCATGGTTAGTAGATTATATTTCTTAAGCACAACAATAATACTATCATCTGAAAACGTGTCTACTACTAATCTAATAAGTATAAATTGTAGTAAGTATAAATGATATGAACAATGACAATTTCTACGTTGCGGCCAAATTTCCTTTAACAGGAAATCACAGCAATTTTCAGTTAAATTTTTCCTTTAATACTGGAGTAATACGATTAGTGAGCTCGTTACATTTCACTTACGTTCCTGTTGTGATATGTTGTGGTGTCTTGACAAAGACCACTTGCTCGCAACTTAGAAATTGTCTTTGTTTTTATCAAGTTTATTTATAATTTCTTGATAGATTTGTGTTAGTGGTGACATAAAATATTTAATAATATTAACTTGCTGTTTTCCTCTTGTCTATTTGCTATTTCAGTGGTCCTCGTCTATTTAGTATTGCTGCAATCCTCGCATATATGTTGTTGCTGTGACTATTGCCTATTTGTTGTTTCTGTGCACCTTGCCCGTGTATTGTTGCTATGGTCTTTATATATTTGTTGCTACTGAGGTCTATATCTATTAGTTACTGCCACGGTCCTTACCTTTGTGTTGCTGCAGTGGTTCTTGCCTATTTGTTGTTGATGTTGTCCTTGTCTATTTGTTATTGTTGTGGGCCATATATTTTTGTTATTTCTATAGTCAGTGCTTATTTCTTTCTGATGTGACCTTTGACTATTTGATGTTGGTGTTGTCCTTGCGTAACTGTTATTTTTGTGGTTCTTACAAATATGCTCTTGCTCTGGTACTTGCATATTTGATATTGCCGTGTTCCTTGCATATTTCTTGTTGCGTGGCACCTGCCTATTTATTGATACTGTAGTCATTGCGTATTTGTTATTGCTGTTATCTTTGCATATGTATTGTTGCTGCTGTCCTCGCCTATTTGTTATTTCTAGGGTCTTTTTTATATTTGTTATTTCTGTGGTCTTGGCCTATTTATTGTTGCTGTGATCCTTGGCATTTATGTTGTTGATGTGGTCCTTGTATATTTGTTGTTGATGTGGTCCTTGTATATTTGTTGTTGATGTGGTCCTTGTATATTTGTTGTTGATGTGGTCCTTGTATATTTGTTTTTGTGTGGTCCTTGTATATTTGTTGTTGATGTGGACCTTGTCCATTTGTCGGATGTTTTCTGGCATTATTGTTATAAGAGTTTAATTTGTTATAGTGAATTTCTTTAGAAAAAGCAACCGATTGAAAAACAGCGCGAGGGAAAGGTTTAAGCGAAGGAGATAATTTCATAAAATATAGACGTATGGTTGGTCAACTTTAATACATTAGGTGAGCGGGCTAAACAACTTTCATATGCATTGAATTCTCGGAGTTAAATCCTGAAACAAAATAACTAACTCTGAGATGTCGGCATGGGTATTAATAACTAAGATATTTTCCATAATACGACTGCGACGAGTGACATAATTGGGACAAATGGGATGTGGCAAAATACCGATGGACAGACATGCAGACACATACAAACAGACATGCAAGTAGGCTGATAGACAGACATATATATATATTGTGAGGATATCCTGGTAAATAGGCAGACAGATATGCAGCTAAGAAGATTAGGTAGATATTAATTAATGAATAACGGAATATTGAATGAATATAAAATGAATAACATATATAACACTATATGTTGTGGATACTTAACCTTCAATTCGGAATCTTTTGGAAAGATTCTTTCCACGCGGAAGTTCTTTGGTTTAGCAGTTATATGTCGTAGATCATACAAACTCATGACGTTGCTGATATTCCTAAGAATCTGTGAATTACAAATAAATTTAAGTTCCTAAAAACGCCATTTCACGAATAAAAGAAATATTCAAAATCAAAATTTAAAAAAATCAGCTTTTCAACCAGTATACCGTAATAAAAACTAGCTCATACATACACAATGGGAACGGTAATTTAACAAACCTACATATGCAAACACCCCCTCAAGAGAATTGATGCTGGACTGGCATTATGGCATGGTGGAACGCTGCTATCGGAAATGGTAAACAGCACTAAAGACAGAAGGTTGTGCGCAGACATGATAAACAGCGCCATTCGTCATGAACAGGAAGAAGAAAAGAATATAACGAGCTATCAAAATTTATTTGAGATGCAAAAAATGAGGCAATAATACAATTCGAGAAAGGCAAAGCTATGATATTTTTTGCAACTCTGTGTTAGCCGTAAACAAAAAATATACACATCTGGATCAATTTGACTGACAAGTGACAGTTAATTTACACTCAATTTTAAAACATACTTACACGGACAGCAAAGTTTTCACTCTCCTTTGTAGAAAGTTCTACTTTGGCGTACCCGACTTGTGGGTTCAATGATATTCTTTCAATGTCAGCACTCATGATGCCAACTTTAGTTAATAGCTGGTATACTCGTTTCGCCAAAACATCTGTGTTCAATTCGTTCCGTAGTGGACCAATAAGCACACCAATTTGGTTAAGATTCAGAGTGTGTTGCACAGGTGTTTCCATCAGTAAATCATTGTAGGTATATCAGATAGACGTTACACATTTCTGCGTGTGTACGATGATACGTAATCAGTTAGGATTGATCATTCGTGATGTCGCTGCTGAAATATGCATTGTATACTGATTATAGAGTAATATCGAAAATCAAGATTAAATATTATGTTACGTACATGTTCTATCTATACGCTGTGGCCCTTGTTTGCCTTGCAGCGTCAGAGGTAGAAGAGTTCTTTGGAGATGACCTTACCGTGTGCTGTTTGTAAGCTTGTTCATGTGGCTTCTTAGATTTCTGTGATCCATCTTTTACATGGTCTGCCTCTGGCTTTATAACCGTTATGTCTATGTGTCATGGCCATTTGTGGCATGCTGTCTGTTGGCAGTCTGGAAGCGTGTAAAAATCACTTGATCTATTTTCTTTTGATGTGTTTCAATAACTGTATTGTTTTGGTTATCTGTCTAATGTTATCATTTCTAATTCTATCTCTTAACGACACTCTGAGTATTCTTCGTAGACAATTCATTTCTGCTGTCACTATTTTTCTTTTGTCTTGTGCTGTCATTATTCAGGTTTGGCGCTGGTAGCATAGTGATGGGATAATAATAGTCTAGTATAATGCAATTTTAGTGTCTATGTTTACATTTTTTTTCTTAAAAATACGTGTCATCTGTCCTAGGATCTGGTATGTTTTGGTTGCATCTATTTTTTTTTTATCTCTTTACTGTTTTTCCATTCACTCGAATTCAGTCGATATAATGCTTCCTAAGTAAGTGAACTTCTTTACATGTTTAATGTGTTTATTATCAATAGACATAGTGATTTCTCTTACTCTTCTTTGCTATTGCAATTATTTCGGTCTTTTCAATATTAATCTTCATGTTGAATTTTTGACATGTTGTGTGGAGTATGTTCATATGTTCTTACAATTGTTCTTCTGATGTTGCTATTAGTACTTGGTCATCTGTAAAGAGTAGTTCGTTCAAATTGTCTTTCATGTTATCTTCTTTGTTGTAGATATAAATTATAAAAGTATAGAGGATATGATACACCCTTGGCGAAATCCTGGTTGGATTTGCAACTTATTGGACACTCCTGTATTTGTTCTTACTTTATATTGGTTATTTGGTTATTGGTATAAATGCTCTTGCATACATTGATAAAATGTGTGTATATATATATATATATATATATTATATATATATATATATATATATATATATATATATATATATATAATATATATATATATATATATATATATATATATATATATATATTATATAATATAATATATATATATATATATATATATATATAAACACGCACACAAGTACGCAGGCACGCGCGAACACTCTCACACACACACACATATATCTACACATACATATACACACCGAGATATATATTGACCAGAGACATGTGCATACATTCTTCGATGTCGCTGGCCCATCGTCTTCTTTGTCTTTCTTTTCTTCTCTTTCCTGGAACTCTGCCCTCTAGAATCAGCCTTTCGATACCATCATGTCGCTTTAAGTGACCAACATACTGTAGCTTCCATCTTATGATGGTATTTAGAAGCCACCCATCATTTAGTTTCAGAAAAATTTCAAAATTCTAATAACTCCTTTTTGCTGTCCATGATATTCGTAGGATCTTTTTGTAGCACTTATTTCAAATGAATTTATTCTTTTGAATATTGTCTTGTTTAAAGTCCAAGTCTCGCATCCATATGTTTCCACAGGGAAAACACATGATCATTAAGTGGTACTTTAGTGTCGTTATTACTACTTTGCCATAGCTGTCTCATTTGTGTTAATCTGAGTGTTGCAATTGCGAGTCCTCTTTTAATCTCGACTGAATAATCTCCGGACCTTTTTATAATTGCTCCAAAATATTTGAATTTGTTTACACATTCTAGTTCTATACTGTCTATGTTGATTATTGGTTTGATCTTTGTTTGGTCTGTATTGATAATTTTTGTTTTATGTGCGTTTAGATATAGATTTTGGATCTCGCTGTATCTTGTTGTGATGAGCTGTGTCAGTCCCTCGTGATGTGTAGTAAGGAGGACTGTGTCATCTGCATATCGTATTTCTGAAATCTTATACCCACCGATATTTATTGGATGGAACTCGTTTTTCTCTATGTTTTTTCTCTTACATTTCTCATTATATTCTCTGCATAGATGTTAAAATGATAAGGGGATAGAGTGCACACTGCCTCACTCCATTTGAACAGCGAACCATTTAGATGTTTCTCCCTCCACTCTTACTGCTTCTTGTTGTTCGTGATATAAGTGTTTCAATAAGATTTATTAGATGTTTGGGGAAGCCCATGTCTCCCATGATGGACTACAGCTGGTGATGTTTAACACAATCAAACGCCTTAGTGTAGTCTATGAAACACATATGTTGATCTAAGCTGTGTTCTCTGCATTTCTGAATGATACTCCTCATGTTGAATATGTGAAGCTTCAAACAAGGTAATAACGTTTTGCTATTTGTACGAAACACACATAGGCACACACACAAATCGACGTTTCGACCGAAAGGCCTATTGATTACATTTGAACGCAAGTTGGGTCGTCCCTACGTGTTTTCGATTTATATGTGTTTGTGATCCTTGATAAAGGACTTTCGGTCGAAACGTCGATTTGTGTGTGTGCGTATGTGTGTTTCGTACAATTCGCAAAACGTTATTACCGTGTTTGAAGCTTCACCTATTGGATTTCAGTTTTGCGCAGTGAGTACATATTTTCATGTTGAATATGTGGTCACTTGTTCCTCTTCCTGCTCGAAAACCAGATTGAACGTCATGAATTTATGTTCCTAATTTCCGGTGTATTCTTTTCATTATGATGTGCAGTAGTATTTTGCCGGTTAACTAACTAGTATTACTGTTCTATAGTTGGTATATAGTTGAAGGTCTCCTTTCTTTGTCAAGGGTATGTATAATGACTTTTTCCATTTTTCTGGCCATATTCCGCTTTTCTATATCTTGCAGCATAAAGTATGGTATATTTGAACACTGGAATCACCGCCGGCTTGTGTCATCTCTGCTGTTACTCCGTCGTTACCTGGAGATTTTTTATTTTTTTTCAGATTTCTGTTTCAATGTATGATCTATTTCATTGTAGGTTCTACTTCTTGTTCTAATTCATTGATGCTCTCGTTTGGTGACTGGGTTGTTTATATATATATATATCACCCATTGCCCTCCCCCAAAAAAAAAATAATAATTAAAAACAATAACACTGGAGTTGGGAGTAAGTATAAAATTATACAGTAATTATAGAAGTTGCTTACTGCAATTTCATGTATTATATCGATGGCATGTAAATCGAGATGTAAGCACAATACATTTGTTTTATTTTTTAAAGACTATGGTTGTCATGCGCCATTGTGGTTGAGTTAAAGCAAATTATGCACTATCTACAGTTGCATTCAGATTCGGTGCTACTGTGTGCTAAAGATTATATACACTGATGGATCTGTAATTAGGCATGTTCGCAGTGCTTGGGCCTTTACAGCTCAGTGCGCAGGGTAAAACGATCAAGGAGGAAAGTGGTGCCTTTGCGGGGTCACTACGAGTAGTATGACCATGGAGACTATGGCGGTGACCAAGGCATTTGAGTGGCTACGCACACAGAAAGTAACGCAGGTCTGCATCTTGAGTGAATCTATGAGTATGATTAAGAAGGTACAAGTGGGTCTCGTTCGCGAACAGTGGATTGAGGCCTTGAGAAATGCGAGCTTGAAAGCGGTTACATCTATTTCGTGCGGGACATGTGGGCGTTCGAGGCAATGAAAGAGCGGATCAACTGGCATCGTGTGCGATTGTGGCAAAGGGCGTGGGGCAATGGATCGCGCTGACGTTTGAACTCCTTAAGAGATATAACACGCGAGAGTGAGACTAATGTGGATGATGATTCCTTTTCAATGGCTAGGATTAAAGATCAGGGATTGAGATGCTGTGTTGCTAGAGGTGAACATTTTGGAGGGCGCAGAAGAATGATGGTCAACCAGCATAGGACCGGTACTGTCAGCAGAAGTGTGATGGCGGATACACTCAAGGAGAGATCGGAGCAACTATGGATGTGTCCAGTTTGCAGTGATGATGATCCGACGACTAACTAACTAACTAAAGATTCTTGTGTGTGAGATATTGTTGAACGTATGTATCAAATCTGGTTGTGGAACTAACTTTAAATCTATTCATTCATCTATCGATAAGATGCTGCGTAAGATAAAAATTTTCCCCTTTCCCCGATAACAAAATTTATTTTTGCAGAGAAAGTAAGAAAAAAATACATGTTTTGTTTTATACATCATAAATATTTTTGACATCAACTTTTGTCGACCCCTATTCCCTCTCGCCAATAACTGTCAAACTTTTCAGATCTCCACACCTAATTGGTTGCATAATTTATGCACAGTACCTGTGTTACCTGAATAATATTATGAGATTTACAGCCGAGTGCAAATATGAGCACTGGAATTGAGTTTCCATTGTATTTGTTTCGTGTTTGCTATATTATTTTTATTTTTTTTAAAGGTAAAAAGGACACTGAAATGGGAGATAAAAAGAGAATTGTTGGTATTTACAGTTCTGTACTTCGTGTTCTTCATATCTTTCTGTAGAGTTTCTAAGTTCTGTATTTCAACATTTACATTTCTCTTTTAACATAGCTTCTATGTCACGTTTCACTAGCTTTGCCAAACCTCAAAATGATATATCTCAGCAAATATATAACGCATATAATTGAAATTTTATGTGAATTTGTAATGGTTTAGACCAAGGGTCGGGAACCCATGGCTCGCGAGCCAGATGTGGCTCTATTGATAGCCATGTGTTACAAGAGGAAGAGAAATATTGAAATAATTATGGTTTGTCCTTTTATTCAGCCAAGATTGGTTATAAATTTCTCTAGAGACACCTGATTATGATTTGGATGGAGTTTAATTTATTTATCGATGATCTAACCGTTATTGACAAGCACATTAGAGTAACAACGTTAAATTATGATATTATGAACTGCATAATGGTGATACCTATAGAAATCATTAGTTCAATAAAGGCCCAGTATTATAGCTCTCTAAATGTCAATGATCAATAATGTCACAAATTTCTGTCATACAGATTATTTAAGAAATCATCTTCAACAGGTATTCATATGTAAACATGGTGAATAAATTAATGTAATAGTATGCCTATGTCTAATCAGCTTACATAATATGTCTGAAGTGGTAAAATGTATTTTCTCGATGCACAATAATTAGCATGCCGACACAGATCAAAGGATTTCATTC